>JAOVYX010021778.1:0-15358 GCA_035668315.1 Drosera spatulata
CGTCCTTTCTCCATCCCGGGGTCTTCCCCCCCCCCCCCCCACCCACAACGTGCCCGGTGACGTGGATATGTCCAGCAGGACGAGAACATCATCGACCTTCCAAACATCGGAGACGTCATTGACTTGCTCCTCCGCCGTGAGGACGACTACTCCGACGACATTGGCGCCAACAACGACCCTCTACAACAAGAACGGAGAGGATGACTGCATTCCCCGGTTACTGTAATACCGGAACGAGAACACTCTAGATTTCGAAAAGGAGTTGAACGGAGACGCTGCTCGTCTCCACAACAACCCGCTCTTCCTCCTCCTATGATGATATCTCCACGGAGGAGACGCTGTCATTGCCGCCTCCAGCACCAGCCTCTCCGAAGGGAAGTTACGTTCTAACCCGAACGAATGCGATCTCTTCAACAGGCACGGTTGATCCCTCGTCTCCGGTGGCGCCACTGGCTCGATCTTGACCTCGATCTCCCCTGTTGCCGGGGCAGCAGCTGGCGGCTGGGGTACGATGAACATGTGCTCGAGCATCATTCCCTCGTCGAGGCTGCTGGGGCGGATCCTGGCGGCCATCATGGGCACGAAAGGGGACCGCGTCGGGGGAAGTATCCCGGCGCGGCAGAGCGGACAGGAAGCGTGAGATCGTAGCCAGACATCGATGCAGTCGACGTGGAATGAGTGGGAACAGAGGGGCAGCGTGCGGACGTAGTCGTTCTCCTCGAACTCCAGCAGACAGACCGCACAGCAGTCTGTGTGGCGTACCCTGTCCATGACTGGGAATACCTGGATAGGCTGTTATTAGTTTTGCTGGTGTCGTCTTGGCAGTGGTGTAGATGGAGAGCGGCATGGCCTTGATGACGGACTCATCAAGGCCGAGGCCGTAGGGAGAGTACACATAGAACCCGTTAGAGGGCGAGTAAGGAGGCGAGTCGATGATGTCGGAGACCGAGCTGGGGAGGCGAGGACGACGGAGCAGGCGTCGGCGGAGGGGCCAACGCCTTATATTTTTTTGGATAATCTTTTAATATAAAAAATAACAAATCAATCTTATTTGTTAAAATACATCCACTAACTTCTCTCTAAACTGTTTCAATAAACTCTACTATTATAAAAAAACTATTATTTTTTCATCAAAATACATACAAATTCAGCACTCATATAAATTTCCGTATTGAATCAACATGTAATAATTAATATGGGATGAAAAGAGTATACAATATGTAACATTACACTAACATCTAAAAAATGGCAACGATAATGCTGTATTGTAGCGTCCCGACTTCCACGTCGGATAGCACGTGGGCGTTATGCCGTCACGGACCCAATCCGTGATAAGACCAAAAATCCCAAGCGAGTTTAGACGTATAGAAGTCAGGGAACTACTGAGCATTTATATTACTTAATGTATAATGTCGTTATATTTCAAAAGTCAATGTTTTGCTAGGTTACCTAAACAATTAGAGATCCATATTACATAATCAAAAGGAGAAGATCTGCTACGATGTCCCAAAAGTAAGTAAGTCATCTGTATGTATACAACTCTCATTCTATGACTGTGCATTATCAACCTGCAAATTATCTACAAATGAAATACATAATTTTATTTGAATACAAGACTTAGTAACCTAGAGTATATGAATTTTATTTGTAGGGTACTCTGTCAACCTATGGCGAAACGACGAGTCTCAATAAAACATCTTTGTATTTTATAAAAATAGGACGTCATATCAGACAAATACTTTCGTTTATACGTATTGATATCTTTTATGTCATTTTTCTTTTTATTATCACGAGTCCATGACTCGATTCAAAAGACAATTCCAAAGATATGACAGACTTAAATTATAGAGATAGAACGTCAATCGTCGATTGGGCTATATCGCGAATCATATTTTTCTTTTCATTCAATTCACATCTCGTATTTTTCATGCGTTGCACCTTTTATTCGTTTTCAATGAGGTTACAGATAGGGAGGGGGAGGTGACGGTGGTGGTGGTCGGGAGTGAGTGGTGGTGGTGGCAGCAATCGTCGTTACGGGTGGTGTTTTGTGTGTAGCAGAGGAAGAGGAAGCACATCTGGTTCTCTCCTATATAATACAAGTACGCGATCGATTCGATGGTTAAAATTATTTTACGACTGATTTTATTTTCGGTCGCTAATTTAGTTTGCAACTGAATCAGTCGTTAATTTAGCGACTGAAATTTATGAACGGTTATAAAAATCCTATTTTTTTGTAGTGCACGTAGCATTATTGGCGTTAGGCCTAACGCTCCTTTCACACATTCATCCTCATTATATCCACAAATAAGGCATGAAACACACCATGCAACAACACTCCACAACACTCACTATTTAACACACAACAATTGTAGTCACTATTTTACGTCAATCATATTTAGTGATTACGTCCAAAGATTTCAAAGCATATTATTATACTCACGGTATAATAATATGTATCGTTACACACAATAAAACTAAACATTACCTTTTATCACAGTTCTTCACGCTCAGCCTTGTACTTAAGTGACAACGAGCAGTGTCTTTAAGTCCTATAATATGATAGGATTCATATATTAATATATTTCCCTGTGAATGTTTGTTCACATTATGAAGTTAAGCATATTTGTTCGTATTTCTTAAAAAAACAGTCATGACAATATTATGTGGTGGTGTCAAGGTTTGAGAAAAAATCATTGATACTTATTTGATAGTCCCTGATGATGATTTTATGTATTTATCATCATTAAAAATGTTCGTAAACATTTGAAGTTGTTTCGGGATCAAAATTGGTCATTCCAGGATTCTATCCAACTTGATCTTTTAACCCGTTTAAATCTATTACTTCTCATAAAATTATTAATAAAGTAGACTCCATAATCTTGGTATAGAATTAAAGTTTTTATCATAAAATCTTACAAATAATAGCAGTTAATTAGTTAAATTTTATATTTTTTTAAAATCAGACAGTTTGACCTTACTTCATTAATCAGCTCATAACTCTTTACATATAACTCCAAATCAAGATTTGTAAACTATTTTGGAAACTACATTTTAATATCTTTTTAGTGATATAGGGTTCGTCTTCTAACTCTCACTTTGTAATTTCAGATCAAGTCACAAAATTATCCCTGTAATCAATTTTTACAGATTAACACATCCGTACGTTATAATTTATATCTTAAGATTCATAATTTAAATAATGATTTATCAATTTCATTTGAAACTAGACATATGAGGCTTCAAGATATATTAAAATAAAAAAATATCTCAAAGCGTATAATATCACATAAAATTTCTAATTTTTTTAATTTTGTCGACTGTCCAAAACCTAATAAACCAGTTTTTTTTCATGGTTTTTTCATATTTTTTATTCATACAAGTTCTTATGATCTCATGTCTATGTCAAAAGAAAATCAAACAAGTGATGTTCATCTCTTTGTCCTGTTTTGATGAAGGCTTGAACCTTATAAAATCTTCGATAACGATACGGAGCTTTGGCCTTTTTGACTCAAAGGAATGATGAAAAATCTCTTGATCGTCTTGTCTTCTTGACTCCAACAGATAATGAAATAGAGACGGAGAAAAAATGAAGAGTAAGTAGAGAAGAGGTGAATTATGTGAAGGTGATGAAGTGAAATGATCAGGAGAAGTGGGGAGTGAGTGGCGGAGTAGGTGAGATCGAAGAAAAGGAAAGTGGTGGTGATTTGTGAAATGTTTAAAATCAAAGGGGTGATAATTCCTTCATGTTTGTGTATTAATGTTTAATTTTATCCGTAATTAATATATTTTTATCGTGATTTTGACAAACAAATTTTATATTCTCATTGTATAAATTACGACGTTCAATAATAAATTGTTTATATAAATAATTAAGAAAATAAATTATCTCAATTTTTTCGAATTTTTATAAAAATAAAACGAAAATATAATGCCAAGAAAATATATGTCTTCTGAGAAACTCTTTCTTTAATGTTTGTGATGACATCCTCGATTCTCCGTGATTTTGAGTAAAATTTCCAATTCTGCATTGATTAAGGTTCAGTTTCCAATCCTAGATTCTGCGTGAATATGGTAACAAGGTAGAAGCGATCGAGCCAAAGTGTTCTCCAAGACGTAAATTAAAGAACATGATAATTAAAATGAGACGAAAAAAGTATTATATATTACTTCATCTGTCTCATTTTTTACAACATTGAATCATCACTTTATTATTCCACACGTATTTTGTGAATATTCGTTATTTGTCTTAATAAAAAAATTATGTCACTGTTTTAAGATTGAAGTACATAACTTAAACTATCATAATGTTTTTATGATAAATTAACATAAAACGATGTTTGAACGTCTCACGGATAATTTATAACATCAACGACTTCGTTGATGTTATAAATCAATATTATAAAATAAACAATTAAAAACAGACCATGATAACTAATTAGCTCATGAAGTAGTCCTTTTTTTAGATGATAAAATTGTTTCTTCCACACACGTATGAAACATAGAGCTAATTGCAGTTATAAGGAACACTCGCTTTACAAACTCGTATCAACGAGTGTTCCAATATCTGTGATGGTTTCTAAATTTTGTAGAACCAACTCCGAAACCCTAACTCCCCTGAACCTATTTTTCTCCCAAATCCGTCAATGTTGTCCCTGAAACCCCAATTCAGGCTCAAATCAATCTTCACAAAATGGCTGATTCGAGACCACATCGACTCTTTCACTTCGATCGGACCCATCAAATGAGTCATGGCTCGTGTTCCTGGCAAAGGATTTTGGGATTTCATATCTTCAATGGCATTGCAGATTTTGATGAGGGCATTCATGTTTTCGAGTATGTGACATGACTCATGTCGAAAATCCTCAACTTGAGCAGGTTTTTATTTGGGTATTGTTGCAAATATGATAGGAACTTCTGCCTTCTGGAGCATCTTTTCAGTAATGGGTTCCTTTGTTGATTGTCATCTTGAGCAATGCAAATATAACCTGAATTTAGGGTTGAGGCGTTGATGAGAGTTCTGGATGAGTTGGATCATTGTATGTGTGAGAAACCCATATCGGGGATTTTGCAAATATATGTCTAGAACATGAGTGCCTTGGTTTTAGGCAGCAATCCTTGTGCGGGCATGAAGCATTCCTTTGAGTTCTTGTTAATGGATGCGGCGGCTGATGATGATGAGCTTGTGGTTTATTCTGGTGATGACTGATATATGTTCGAATGGGACATTGCGTTGAGATGTGATTGGGGTATGGAGTCGTCACTCGTCAACCTGTGGTATTATCAGGGGGTTCAGTTTGGGTACTAGGAAGCTGAAGCTATCATACATCTCTGTGCCTGTTTGGATAAGTCTTCTTCATACTATCCAGAGTTAAGGTGTCAGTTCTTGAGGCATTCTTCATTTGTCTGTTTGAGAAAACAAACCACATTTAACAAGTCTAAAAATTCAATACATGATGGTTTTTTTACTAATGTTGTGCATTGATTCTTTGCCGAAGTATTGCATCCTTTTAAAGTGGGTGTGTACCAGAACCAGCTCTCCATCATTTGAGTGCACTCTCTTGGAAGGAATGCCTACTTGGACCATCCTCTATCAATCCTCTGGTGGCCAGCTGAAAATAATCCTGCCTGTTCTGCAAACAGCGGTGAATGTGTCAATCTCCATCTTTTTCCTGCTAATCACTGATCAATATGAGGACGCGATCAGTGATAATCAGTTGGAAGTAGTGCGTGCTGGTGCAATAGCTATCAGTAAAGTATGTCTTGCCAACAGACGTGTGGAACTCGGATCAGGACAGCTCAGAGCAGAAACAATTGAAAATGTAAATGTAAGTTGTTCGCCGCTACATTTCGAAGATCTCAGGAATGAGCTAGATAATCATTTTGTTCTAGAAAATGTGGATGTATTGGCCTTTACTGTTATATCCCTTATAGACTATCTCCTATTATACTAGTATGTTCCTCTAATTAAATATTGTTCTTCTTATGCTCAACCTGTTCCACAAATGTCAATTTTGGTATGTAGATTGTGTCACTGACAGCAAGAATTTTTTTCCCCTGAATTTTAGGAGGACCATATTCCTTATGATTTGTCGGCTGAATCATCTCAGTTCCAAGATCATATAATTCAATTTTCAGATGGCCTTAAGCAGGTAATTGGCGCTGGTCACGGATTTCTTTTTTCCCGATTGGCTTCTGCTTATTATCCTAGTATTAATCTATTAACCAGACTTGCATGTTATCCCATCTATTTTTCTTGGTAGTACTCTTTGCGATAATTCTTGCCCGCGTTGATGTTTTTTTGCACTTTGCTTCTTTTGTCTAGTGGAGTTGGTTCAGTGATAAACTGCTCTTCTCCTAACCGTGAGGTCAGGGGTTCGAAACCTAAGGGCATAAGTAAACCACCCTCTACGTAAAAATAGGGATAATGTATGCGTATATCACCTTGTTGGGATTAGGTATGCATATATCACCCTGTTTACAGGGGTGTCCTCCCACACCTTACACTTGGCAGGATTATGTGGGTGTGTTCTTTTCCTTCCTTTTCTTTTGTCATCATTATTATCTCTTAGAGATTGACTTGTGGCATAATGTATGAGTTTTTGGTATGCACACACTTATACACCAGGACTTGGCTCTCCCATGGACATATGCTCAGTGTTCACTTGCTTCAAGTAGAATAGCAGTGTACTGCAAGACCACAGATTTGTATTTTTATCCTGTAAAAAGGGATCAACTTGAAGTAGATGGTATAGAGATAACTTAGGCTTAATCTTCATAGTTTCGATAATATCATTAGAGTTGTTTTTGGGATTATAAACATTTCAAAGGAATGGCTTGTACTGGCTCATTAGAGTTGTTTTTGGGATTATAAACAGTGAATTATGTGCTCCCTCTATCCCAATTTAATTGATATGTTTTTTTTATCAGTTCCAAAATAAATGAAACTTTTGCTTTTTTGATAACCTTTCAACATAAAAAAATACCAAATCAATCTTATCTGTTACATTACAATCACTAATTCCTCTCTCAACTGTTATAACAAACTCCAGTATCACCAAAAAAATATTATGTCTTCGTCAAAATCCATATAAATTGAACACACGCATAAATTCTAGTGCTGGATCAAAACGTTTCGATTAAAATGAGATGGAGGGAGTACTTGAGACAGTGGTATTAGTTAACACAAAAATTAGAGAATAAGGAAAGGTACTCTTTTTGGGTACTATGAGAGAAATATTTTCAAAAGCGATTTTACATGAGTAATGAATATGCGTTTTCTTTTTTGGGTAGATCTTCTGCAAATGAAATCCATTTATTCCTAGAGTTAATGGGATATTGGTTGCTCTTGAAAAGAAAAAGAAAAAGAGCATAAAACCTTTGAATAATTATGTTGTGCTCGATGTCCTATTTAAACTTCAAATATGCAAATGACACTTTGATCAACCCCTTTTCATAAAGATCGAGGGATTAAGTGTCTATTTTGAAGTTGGAGGCAGTCTAGTGTCCGCTCAATACTTCAAGGGGAATTAAATGTTGTTCCCCCTGGAAAAAAAAAGAAAGAAAGAAAGAAAGGGTATTGGGGGAATTATAATTTTATTTCTGACTACTCACATCCTGTTCGGCTAATCATAAAGATAAGGTTAAACAAATCAAAAAAAGCAGCGTTTGCAGTCCAAACTGCTTTACTTCCTTAGTATATCAGTAATTGTATTATTCATTAAAGTTCGTGATCAGCCAAGAGAAGGAGGTAATCTCGGTAAGGTGCATCGAATGTTTTATTCTGCAAAAGAAAGTGATGGTATTGGCTCTCATCTATAAAAGCATACCTTCTGCTCTACTTTACTCGATAGGGATATCCTCCCAACGCAACCGAAATTGTCGGAAAAATACAAACAACTGGAGCAAGCACTATCACCAACTTCTTATGGAGTCGATCGTAGGAGCTCGTGTGTTAGTTGTTGATGACGACTCAACATGTCTGACCATTATTTCGGCAAAACTAAGAAGCTTGGGACATGAAGGTAATTGATAACTACGCTTTACATGTAATTCTGGCATGGATCTATTTAAGTTGTCGTACTTACTGTGCCAATTTTCTAAAAGCAAAGACATCTAAATGGAATAGGTAATTATGCATGATTAGTGCTAGATCTTCTCATTGAACTCGGACTAGTTCTTTGTCCTTGGACGAACTAATCTAATACAAAGTTGATGCCATTTTGGTACTGTATGTAGTTCTTTAGTATGAAAATGCCGGTTTTCATTATAAAATTGAATGTTTGAAGGCATGCACATGCATCTTTGTTTTCCCCTTCCGTTTGATGGTTTACATTTGAATTTCAGGTAGTGAGATTTGGATAATATGCCATTGTACATGTTCATCACCTTGTAAACCCTTAAATTTCAATTGGTTGCGGTCTCCATAAGTAGTATCCGTGTCTCAGTCGAGATTGAGGAACTTTGGATCTGTTGATATTTTCCCGCTTTTGGAAGCCAAATCTTGAAAAGATTTAATGGAATATGAATAGTGAAGATCTATGGAAAAGTTTCTTTCCCCATGTACGGAATTATGTACTTTCTCTGTGTGGATTCATTGCTTTCTTGGTTTTAATGAGTTTATCAGTCTAATTTTTCTTGGAAGATTTCTTGGGATGTGCTTAGTATCTATGTCTTTTATCAAAAGGACTCTTCCACGTCGGTTGATTATTACAAGTTGGTCATCCCTTGTGAAATCGCCCTACTTGTCGTGGCAACCAATATCAGAACGTAAAAGAGATAGGACTGATGTGATTTAATCATCTACTTCTTTTTAACTGAATTCTTATTGTCAGATGACTTTAGCACATTTAACAATTTTTTGGGTTGATTTCCAGTGGTAACAGCTAAGAACCCGTTGGATGCCTTGTGTATGCTACGCTCCAAGCACGATTTGTTTGGTCTTGTTCTATCTGATGTCCACATGCCAGAAATGAGTGGGTTAGAGCTTCAAAAACAAGTAGCTGAAGAATTTGCAATGCCTGTGGTTTGTAAGTGCCATTACACATACTGCATGACGGTCTTTGGTATAGTTAACTTGATCTACATCTGTAATGGAGAGTGATTCACCATACTCGCTTCATTTGATTTAGTGACCTTTTTTTCTATTTGTCCCATGCAATTTTCACTTGATATTGTTTTTTTCCCCCCCTATTGTGCTAGCGCAAATGAATTGGAATTTCATTGATCACTGTCATACATTTTTCTATGCAGTAATGTCCAGTGATGACAAAAGGGATCTCATGCTCAAAGCCTTGCAAAACGGAGCCATATTTTTTATCCTTAAACCGATACAGGTAGACGACCTTAGGAACTTATGGCAACTTGCTATCACAGGAAGGAAGGGTAAGAGCACTATTGCTTCAGTGGAAGCGGGAGATACTTTCAAGGTCTTACAGAGCAAACATTTTTCTCCTGATAGTAACTTCTTCTTGCCCTCGAATGATCTGCACAAGTATGAAAGGAAATATTTAAAGAGAAAGGCATCCAATGAGGATGGAGATGATGCAAATGGAAACAAATATCTTTGCCTAAACCCGAAGAAGCAAAAGGTTGTTTGGACGATATCACTTCATAACCGATTCTTGGAGGCTATAGAGAAGATAGGTTTCAACAGTAAGTGAAGTAGAATAAGTATCTTTTTATTTATTTGTTTATTTATTTATGGAGAGCTTTTCCATTTGTGGGATGATGTACTGATTACTTGCATTTTGGTTCAACCAGAAGCTGTGCCGAAGAAGATTTTGCAGCATATGAAAGTCCCGGGTTTAACAAGAGACCATGTAGCGAGCCATTTGCAGGCAAATATTTTTCTTCCTTGCTAAGATTACTACGTATAGTTCTGAAATCTTAGGATTCGTAATTAGCTTTGAAATGCCCCTCTAGATTTCCTTGGCTTTTGATGCCCTTTGAGTGATTATTCTTTTAATGCATTGTGCAGAAATATCGGTTGTTCTTAAAGCGAGCTTCAGCTGGAACTAGCTCTTCTGACCATGAGCGTTCCTGGAAGGAAAAGCCATTAGGCTCGAAGCATGTAGTTTCACGCCGGCAGTTTTTAGGGCCTAATTTCCAAGACGAAGGTCTAAAATCTTTTGCTCATCTAAACTTAGAACCTAGATCTCCACTCGGGGTTTTGTACAATTTTTTGCCTCAAGTGGGATATGGTCAGCTCCAACCGTGGAGCAGTCACTGCAACGTCCAACCACAGTTATTTGGTGGTGCTGGTGATGTCGTCATACCAACTAGCTCAAACTTTGAAATGATGGGAATGGAGGGTTTTTCTGGTGTGCAGTTATATGGAGGTCTTTCTGCGAATGAGGCAACTTTTGGAATGCAATTACCACAACAAAATTTGAATCTTCTTAATCACTGTTCCAACATTCATATTGCTAGCAGCAATCAAGATATCAATGGCATGCCGCTTGGTTTTGCTGGGGCGAGTTCAAATGAATACCTTGGAACTTGTGCAATGGAAAACAACTTGGGCAGTACAAATCTGCAGAGCTTCGAGCAGAACCTTGAAACTAACGTTCAAGCTGAAAATGTCTCCAACCTGGCTGGTCTAAGTGAGCTGCAAAGCGAATTGGAGAAGCATGTTGGGAGCAGCAACGTTGATCTTTCGGAGTTTGATGGTCTATCTTTTATGGAATTACTAGATGATGGTAATGGCGGCGTGGCACATAATAATTTGTTGGGGTTACCAGATCAGGTTAGCTTTTTTTGGATGTGTTGCTTATTTATTGCCATGGCTTTTCTGTTGCTGGAGATTCCACATTTAAGAGCTTCCCCATTAATTACACTAGAGCTTTTGTTTATGTGTTTCGCAGGAGATTCCGCAATGTGGGTTTTTAGCTGAATCATCCTTGCTGAAAGAGTCTCGGGAGTTACAAGGCCTTGACAAGGTACGCAAGTTGGTGACGCTTTGTCTTATTTCTATATATAAAGAATAGTCCTTGTCACGAAGCAAGATAAATGGACAAGATAAATGGATTAATGATGAAGAGATTTCTTTGGACTATTTCTCTACAGGGACCAAGTGATGACCAAATTCTGCCGTTATATGGACATGGAGAAGGGCCAGAGAATACTAATTCACCAAATGTCCCAGAATCTATTGAGGCAAGTCGATTTTTGTGTAAATTACGATTATTGTGTTCGGTATCTACCTCTTTCCTATTATAATGATGGTTGCGACTGAAATAGTACTTCCCCCCCCCCCCCTGAAAGTAGTACAGAATGTTATATAGGTTATAATTGAACAATGAAACCCGTCACATGTTAGAAGAGCATGTTAGTTTCCTTGGAAGTCATCCATTAATCATGGAAACCATGGTAGCTTCCTAATCAGATTTCCTGTTACTCTGGCAACAGGAAACAGAAAGTTTGTTTTAGACTCGATGTGCTACCCCATATAAGACAATATTAGTTACACGAATCTCTACTTATGGATGGCCGACAGTTAATATGTTGGGTGACCGAAAGTTAATATGACGAGATCTCTTTTTATGGATAACAAAAATTGTCCTATCAATGTATTGGGATAAAAGCTCGGAACAAGAAGAATAGTAGTTCTTTTGAGTTATACCAGCGGAGTTACTATTAGTGTATTGGTGCTTCAGTTCCAACAAGTTACTGAGTTTCGACTTTATACTATTTACTTCGATGCTCTAGTTTCCACATGAGATATCTGAAGACTGTCGCAAATGTCTTTATGTTCTTCTGAAGTGAATTTCCATATAATTCTTTTGGCTGGCTCTCTATTCAGCGAATTATGCCTATGTTGTTTCTGTTTTTCAGGAGGATTTTCAAGATCTCGAAGATCTTCTATCAGCCCTTGATGACTTCTGAGAAGCTGCTATTGTTTCTGGCGAAGAATGGACATACATTCTTCGTTTCTGCTTTGCTGGAAATTTTTCATGATATCGAGATCTTCTGTCAAACCCTTGACGACCTCTGAGAAGCTGCTGTTGTTTCCGGATTGAAAAGGGCACTTTGTTAGACTCCATTATCAATACATTTCAGACCTGTTGTTCAAGTTTTTGTTGGATGATTTTTTTTTCCTCCTTGTTGAGTATTAAGTATTTGATTTGAATGCAAGCACAAGCTTAGTTCTTTTAAATGCACCCCTATGTTAGCAATCAACCCATACTATGTGGCCTGATTCCTGACTTTTTTGGCTAAACTGTGTCCTTAATAAAGAGTGAAATTACAACTTAGCTTTATAATTCAATTAGTTCGAGCATATTCATGTGTTGTGTTATGTTTCAGGATTTAAATCCGGAGTGAGCAGCGAGCACATCTCGGCATGCTGGCGAGTTGGAAAACACGAGAACCATAAGCTTGAACCTTCGAGAAAACATCATTGTATTGACTACAAACAATCTATAACATGATACAAATCGTGGTTCACTTTCGAGGCAATTTATGTACACTGTAGGATAATACAGATGCCTAAATACCCTTTTCAATCATCCTGTTTTTTATTCTACGGGCATCGGCTGGTCTATTGGCTCTCTCATATATGCCGGAAACAACCAGATGCAGCTCTTTCTTGTTAATGTTCTCATCGGAATCCAAATCCATAAGAAGTGCCGCGACTGCATCAAAATCGCCTTTTAAGCCATAAAGATTCAGCATCTTGAAGTGGACCTCAGCAGAGAAATCACAACCCTTCTCCCGCATCTCTCCGTACAATGCATCAGCCTTCTCAAACTGTGTTAGATTGCCAAAGGCATCGATGACAAGTGCAATTGTGTCAGAATCAGGAACATGTCCAGCTAGATGCATCTTTCCAAACACCTCAATGACCTCAATGAACATCTTGTTCTTTGAGTAAAGCTCAAGCATACACCTAAACATCGTGATGCTTCTCGCTTCTCCTGCATTTAACGCCCATTGGGAAGCCCAGGTGGCCTCTTCTACTTGACCAGCGTTGGCAAGAACTCGAATGTCAATCTCAGTGGGAAAGCCGCACGGGCGTTTAAGCTCATGAAGCAAGCGCTTGGAGTGTACGAGAAGCCCAACTTTGCGGTATGTCACTATAGCGGTGAGGTAAAGCAAGTCATCAATCTTGGCAGCAGAACTTCTGAGCCTCTCCAACAACTTTGCAACGTTGCGTAGCTTTCCCGTCTTGATCCAAATGGATACTATGGTGGAAAATGTGATCCAATTCGGCTCAATACCCTTCTCCTGGATCAACTCCACCAAACGCTCGGCCTCTTCGTGCTCACATGTCTTTTTATATATCTTAATCATGGTGTTATACGTGACAATGTTCTGCTGGATCCCTTTGCTCTGCATCATCTGAAACAGATGAGCAGCTTCACCACAGAGCTCAGCATCTCCATATACTCGCAGCATCGTGTTATAGCTAACCACATTCGGCTCAACGCCCATCTTCCTCATGCTCCAAAAAAGTGCATCGGCCTCCTTAGCCATCCCAAGCTGCCCATACACATCGATCATCATGTTACACGTTCTCAAATCCAGCTCACACTTTGCAGCATTCATATCATCGAACACAGACACCGCCTCGGCCAGCTTCCCATTTGCAACATACACACCCAACAGAGTCGAATAAGTAACCATACCCCGCACCAAACCAATTCCCTTCATCTCCTTCACCAAATCCGCCGCCTGGCAATACATCTTCGCCATCCCAAACACACTGATCATCACATTATACACCATCATATCCGGCTGAATGCCCAACTGCTTCATCGTCGAGAATACAGAAACCGCCTTCTCATACTGCCCCATCTTCCAACACAACGAAATCACATTCCCATACAACACAACATCCCCGACCACCCGATCCTCCTCCATCAACCCCACCAACGCCAACGCATCCCCATACATCCCGGCCTTCCCAAACCCAGACACCAACATCGAGTACGTAAACCGATCCCCTCTAACCCCTCTCTCACGCATTTCGTCGAACAGCTTCAGTGCATACTCCCACATCCTACACCTCATCACATTCCTGATAACTATATTATACCCAATAACCGAAACCCCAAACCCAGCTACCTCGTGGATCCAATCGAGGATTGCAAGGGATCGGCGCCAATCGGGCTCGCGAGCAAGAACAGAGATCAAGAAAGGGAATGGGAGGGGATGGGAAGATAAAAGGGTGTGGAGTTGGTGTTCGTTTGTGGTGTTTGAGATAGATTCGAGTAGGGTTTGGAGGGTTTGGGTGGAGTGGTTGAGGTTTTGTGTGTGGGTTTTGAGTGCTGATTTGTTTCTTGCCCAGATGGGTTTGGGTTTGGGTTGGTGGTGGTGTGGTGAATTAGGGTGTGTGGTGAGGTTTGGGGAAGGGAGACTGATGGCTTGCATTGAGGTGATGAGATTTGGGTGGGTTGAGAGAAGCTGCTGCTGGTGAAATGTTACGGATAGGACTATAGAAGTTGTTAATCTTCAGAGAACTATAGAAGTTGTTCTGATATCCTTATGAAATGTCGGATGGTGATTAAACAGATGTATATAGAAGACGTCTATCTATTGAAGCTGATAATGAAAGAATGTATGTTGTGGTGGAGGTAGAAAAATGATACCATGTATGTATGTATGTCTATCTAATGTATGTATGTTTTCAATAGAGGTCGAAATCCCAATCCAAAAAAAAGTTGATTATTCTCCAACTCCGGGTCATCAGCTATAAATAGTGAATCAAAATTTGCGAGCTAGGACCAAGCAACCATTGCAACATCGATCGACATGCCATTTGGCGATATTCGTCTGGATTCTGATAGGCACCTAGTAAAAAGATCCATCATTAACAGTATATATTTAATGTTTTATTACTCCTATACAACCACTCCATAGTTTTGCTTGAGCAGAGGTGCCCAAACTTACTTCTTTGTCCTGTCTTTCTCTTTTTTTTTTTAGATCATTTTGTCCTGTCTTTCTCTTTATGACTACTACTAGCCATGACCCCGGTTTCGGAACCGCCGATTTCGGTTCGGAATCGACGGTTCTGGTTCCAAAAAATGATAGAATCGGAACCAAAATCTTAAAGAACGGTTCTGGTTTCGATTTGGAATCGACGGTTTCGATTTTGGTTACGGTTTGGTTTCGGTTTCGGTTCAGGTTTCGGTTTCGGACGATTCCGATACCGTTTTCGGACGGTTCCGTTTAAATTTCGACCAATTTTCTTTCGTTACTGATAAGAATTTAGACATATAAATTTAGAAAATAAATTTAGCAACATACAATTATTTTTTCAAACTTCAAATTAAATTAAAAATTCCTAATAAACTATATCAAATATCAAACCGATTAATACTTCCTAAGTCTACGTGGGTTATACCCGATGTAGAAAATA
>JAOVYX010021779.1:0-15358 GCA_035668315.1 Drosera spatulata
GATTACATTTTCGATCAGTGGAGGTGCTTACCTCAATTTCATGGGGAATGAATTTGGTCACCCAGAGGTGCTAATACTCTTCATCATCCTTGCGGATCTTATACTATGTGACTTTGGTGACATCTTTTCCTTCTGTTGCCAGAGGGTTGAATTCCCAAAACCAAGCAACAATTTCTAATTTTCGCTTGCTAACCGTCGCTGGGATCTATTGGAGGCT
Organism: Drosera spatulata; assembly: GCA_035668315.1. Classification (NCBI taxonomy): domain Eukaryota; kingdom Viridiplantae; phylum Streptophyta; class Magnoliopsida; order Caryophyllales; family Droseraceae; genus Drosera; species Drosera spatulata. Next base: position 218 of record JAOVYX010021779.1, read on the forward strand.
GAAGGCATTCATTGTGATTTATTCTCCTTTGACAAGGTTTTGGCTCTATAACTCTATGAACCTGACTATGCACTTGCGTAAAATTGATCTTTCCTTTTTCAATGGCTCTTCTGGTAATGTCCATTACCGGCTCTATAACTCTATGAACCTGACTATGCACTTGCGTAAAATTGATCTTTCCTTTTTCAATGGCTCTTCTGGTAATGTCCATTACCTTACTGGGATCTCTAGCCCCTCTCCCACAGCCGTCTCTCCTGAACTGATAAATTGATTTTCTTCCTTTTCTTTTTTAATCTTAGGATTTGATGAAATTGGATGAGAAAGAAAAAGTTCTATCAAGACGCCCGGCTAACGTTCACCAAGTAAATGACGATACAAAGGTAGGAATTATCTTCCTTGTTTCTTCTGTTGTTTCTTGGTCTTGTCATGTTTCCTTGTATATTGATCGTATATATGATCTAAATTTCAAGTGAAACATGAACGACAAGAATAAAAGAGAGCATTTGCTTGTAAGAAGTACATTCAACTTATGGAAAGTGCGTGTGTTAAATGCCATTAACCAAAGTATGATTGATGTATGACTAAAGCGTTTTACCTTCACTACTTGCCCTTCCAATGTGGCTTGTCTGTATATTGAATTGATCACCCTGTGATGCCATATAACAGAGCGAATGCATGTTGGATAATGTTTATCATGTTACTTTTTTTTAAGGCAACTCATTCCTTTTTATTTTGTGTTATTTCAGGTGATATCTTACAGCAGAGGTCCTCTTCTGTTTATTTTTAATTTCCATCCAACAGCCTCTTATGACACAGCTATTGCCTTGGTGTGGAAGAAGCTGGAGAATATCAAGTGAGTGACACCGATTTCTGATCTCCTTCCCCGCTCCCCAATCATTTAAAGGCCCTCTCAATGTATGTAAATGTAAAATAAAAAGAAAAAGTCTCCAGATAATAGAAGGGACTATGAGCATTTTGAAATGAATCTGAAATATTTCAACAAGCAGTACAGAAGTTCTTCCTTTATCGTCAACTGGGATCCTACGTGAACCTATCCTCTTCCTAGTGAAAAAAGTGCCGGAGGAAAATTTTTCACGTTTGATGGTTATCTCAAGTAGCTTCATTGCTAATATGGCAAAAAGTCGGCTTTTAACTTGCAAAGGCACCTATATGCAGATAATACTGAATACTGATGAGAAGAAATATGGTGGCCAAGGAATCATTCCAACCAATCAATATATACGCAGAACAACTACCAAGAGTTAGCATGATGACTTCATATTATGTGCTAGATGAATTTTGACGCTCTTTTGGAGGAATATGAAACTCCATATCTTGTGCAGAGTTGATGGGCTGAGGAACTGCTTGGTGGTTCCACTCCCCAGTAGAACTGCTCAGGTTTGTAAAATAGAACCTTTTTTGCCCTTGCATCAAATTGTGTGAGTGTGCCTAAACTTCAAGCTTTCGCTTGGCATGTGAATCTTGAAAACTTGTTTCCATGTTCATTTCTAAAATAAAGAAAAAAGAGATGAAGCTGCCTGTTGCAATTTATACAAGTACGTCAAATGGGATTTGTGGAAAACATTTTGGTTTTTACAGTGGTTTTAGCTGGTTGAGGATCAGTGGTATTTACAGAGACCTGTTTTACTCATTTGTATGGTATTTCTCCATGACGAGCACATTACTAACTAATGATTAGTTATTTGGTTGATCAAATATGGTTTGGCGTGCAGGTTTACAAATTAACCCGAATATCAAGGGTATGAGCGCATCACATTTACCTGGGTTCTGGAGACTAGTGCATTGAAGCTCCGGGGAGGGTCTATAGCTCCTGCCCTGGCATGCGATATGAAGACCTGGTATGCGATATGTCTGGCATTAGGATCGAACCTGTTACCCAGCTTTTGGCCGCAGGCACATACATATTTGGTTGTGGCGAGTTTTGGCTTGGAAACATCTTCGGGGTTAGATCTCAACTATTGTCCAGGAATTTTTTTCCTAAATATGAGGCCCTTGGGACTAGTTTCTGATGTTGTACACCAGACAGGATTCGCCATGCAGCCGTGATCAAGTTCTGAACGAGCAGCAGTGCCCAAGGCATCTGCTATGTGAACATGATGCGAGCCTATCTGCTGGCAATATGAAGGAGCCAAAGCGCGTTAGATGTGTATGAAGGCTGATGAGGTCCCAACTTGTGAAAAAGAAGTTAGAGAAGGAAAACACGAATGTGAAATTCCTCATTGTGCCATGTTCTGAATGTTAATCTTGTATATATTCGAATGATTAACACACCTGAGTTCCCTTGGCATATCAGCAGTTGCATGAATACAGTTGTTTGGAAATTCTCTTATGTATCCTTGATTTTCCATTGGTGCTATGTCTTTAAAAAATTACTCAAATCTAATATATAAAAAGAGATTGTACAGGTGATTATCTCCAAAAATCATTCCATAGGTGGTCTTCTGGTTGTGCGGATCAATTATGACCGCCCCTTTCATGTCTGGTTGTTGTGTTCATCCAGACTCAAATTGAAATTCAGTTCAAGAAAAATTATGTTTGTTATATAGCTGACGTAAAATCTAAAAGCTAACTTTGAAATCCCTACTTACTCAAAGTTCCTCAAAATTCAACATTATAGTATATCCCTTATGGATAAGTAGTAGGAAGTGTTACAATATCAAACTTTTACTTCCTCCGTCCATGAAAAACATAACATTTGTCACATTTATAATAAAATTAGTCGCATTATGAATGATCCGTAGGACAAATAAACAATATTTTTTATAAATTTATTGTGAAACATCAAAGATTAGTTTTAATTACATATTATAATCCTTAATCAGAATAAAATTCATATCATATTATTTAATATTAAAAAATAACGTATCAAAATACATATTACCTTCGTCCCATTATGTTTACAATGTCTATGTATTTTTTTCTATATACATAGATACGAATTTTCGTTTCTATATCAAATAGTGTGATCATCTCGCAACATGTATACGGTTAAAATATATAACTTAAACTATCATTGATGTTTCACGATAAATTTATAAAAAACAACGATTTATTGTTGAATAGTATGGGTCAAACTTTATCTCGAAAGTGATAAAAAGTTCAAATGTTACAATTAATTATGGAATGGAAGAAATAATAAATACTTCATTCGTTTCATAATAATTACAATATATATGTATTTTATAATATTATATATATATATATATATGAATACAAGTCTTATTTTCATATCAAATCACGTCTTCGTTCCGCAATATTTATCAGGTTGAAGTACGTAACTTACACAATCATTGATATTTCATAATAAATTTATAAAAAGAATATGTTTGATCGTCGTTACATACGTATAAAGTTTTATATTAACGCATATATCAGATCAAAACATTATGATAATTCTGAAGCGAAGAAAGTAATAAGTTAATGTTAAATGTTGAAAAGGAGTAATGTTTCAGGACAAATAATCAAAGATCTGTTTTCAAACAAAACATATCCTAGAATCAACTAGAAACACCACAACACAAAAAAAAAATACGCAGCAAAGCCCAACACAAACAAAAAAGCATCAAATTGAGCCTCAAAATTAGGGTTTCGAGTTTGGATCGTCAATGACGAACATTCCCCAATCACTCACCGTGAACTCTCCGTACCAGCAGCAGCCATCGCCGTCGATCCACCCCGGCGGCGGCGGCGGAGCAGCGGCGCCGATCAACGTGGAGCGGAGAATGCAGTCGGCGGAGCAGTTGGTGCTCGAACTCGGCCACCCTGATAGCAGAGAAAACGCGCTTCTTGAACTCTCCAAGGTGAAATTTTTTTGGATCCATTTTGGGGATATTTTGTCAATTGAGTGTTGATTGTTTGTGGGTTTTTGTTGGGTTTGGGAATTGAGGTGGATTTGAAGGTGGAGGATGCTTATGGTTTGGGATTTGGGGTTGATTTTTTTTTTTTTTTTAGGGTTTGTGCTTGATGGTGTGATTAGGTGGTGTTTTTGTCTCTTGATTTGAGATTAGTAATGGGTGTTCGCGATCATATTTGGTGAAAACGATTTTTTGTTGAGATCTTAGACACATTTTTTGTGTGATTAAGTTGTGTAGGTTTCTGAGTTATGCTGAGAATGATGCTGGTTATATTAGGTAGTTGTTCTATCTTGGAAGTTTGTGTGTCTGGTGCTTTAGATTCTGTCTTCTTGCTAATCTGTTATGTTATGAGTGAATGATTGTAGGATAGAAAGGATCCGTTTGTGCTTGGCTTATTTGGGCAGATGGTTTAAGGGGTTTTCTTGATTTCGTTTTTGGCTGATAGAGTGAGTCTTGTTCTATTGTTAGAGAAGGGGGAGCAAGGCCTTGCATTGTTATGGATAGAGAATGCCATAAAATGGGAAGAAGGATGGGAATGAGAGATGAGGATTAATTGTCATTCTTTTCTCTTTCTTTGACTGGTTCATATGAACAAAGTGATGGGGCTTTGATCTGCACGTTTTTATGCCCCTTTTGTATGTTATTTTCATTGGAACTTTGTTGGTTGTTGGTTTAGGGCCTTGGGCATGTTAATATGAAATATGAAATTGTCTCGGAAAATGAATGTGTGCGGAACTGTGGATATAATTAGAACTTAGAAGAGGTTGCAGTTTGGAGAGGCCTTTTTTGCTAGAGAGCATTTTAGAGAGAGAAAGAGAGAGGGGGTCTGTCTGGGAATAATGTACAATTAGTTTTGGGTTCTCAAGATAGCATTGATATTGCTGGATTGTGGAGAACGTTTCTCGAGATGTCAGTTAGAGGTTAGAAGATGGCATCATCAGCTCAATACAAGACAAAGTATGATTTGTTCTCTTTTTAGATATCTTTGGAAACTCCTATGTGTAACCATGATCTGTTCGGGCAGAACTGAATCTAATTCTAATCCTTCTCTCTCGTTTTCAGAAGAGGGAACTATTTCAGGACTTGGCTCCACTTTTGTGGAATTCTTTTGGTACAATAGCTGCACTTCTGCAGGTATGTTTTCTTTGGCTTTAATAAAAACGCAAATTTGATATACTTATTGGAAAGAAAAGACTTTATCTTCTTCTTTTTCTTCTCATGTGTGTCAGTCTTTCTGAACCCAAGATTTTTCTGCTGCAGGAAATTGTATTAATATATCCAGCGCTATCACCACCAACCCTGACTTCAGCTCAGTCTAACCGTGTTTGTAATGCACTGGCACTTCTGCAGGTTGCATCATTTCCCTGCATCTATACTGATTTAGCATGGAAAAAATCTTCATTAGCTTAACCATTGCAAAAAGATGGAGTATTTTCATGAGAAGCTTGTTGTATTAGCCAATTTTCTAGTCAACAATTGCATTCCCCCTCGAGCATTTGGTAAAAAAATACTTAAAAGAATAAATGGAACAAAGTAGTGTAGTGGACCTGCTCGTTTATATCCGCTTGTAGGAGGAGTGGCTGACGTCTCTGACTGTGATAATATTTGCAGTGCGTGGCTTCTCATCATGAGACACGGATGCTATTTCTAAATGGTATGTCTCGTTTTTCTTCTAATTGTTAATTTCTTCTCATTTTTGTCATTTTCCTCAGTTTGTAGAAGGTGGGTCTGTAGGTGGTGGTTCTTTGCTGCTTAAACGCTTCATGTTTTTTACAGTCAGAAGCTCAGCAGGGATGCAAATTTTTTATTGATTTGTTTTTTTTCCTTTTCTTTTTCTAAATATTGATGATAGAGCGTGGAAGGTATTTTTGTACTAATGGTGGATTCTTGGGTATAACCAACCAATTTTCTCCATCTTAAAATCATGTGACTCTAGGATGTTATTGTTCCCTGAAACTGATATGAGCCTGTAGCTCCTGCGTCTATCTTTCGTCTCATCTCCTCTGGGGTGAGCTTTGAGAATATAAGATGCCATCTGGATGAGGTGCACGAGTAAAAGCTTCTATTGTGATTGTGTTGTGATCTGTTTATGTATTCATGAGACTGACATTTTCCACTTTGCAGCACATATACCTTTGTATCTCTATCCTTTCCTGAACACTACAAGCAAAAACAGGCCATTTGAGTACCTACGACTTACTAGTTTGGGTGTCATTGGTGCTCTGGTGAAGGTAATCCCATCTTTACTTTGTCTCTTTCTGGTTATTAGTTTCCTCTCATTATTGTCATCTACTCATTTAAACTGAACAGCTTTGGTCAGTAGAGGTGCTGCTGCAGTGTGGCCGATTTTAAGCATATCTGTGATATATAGTTGATATCCTCTGTCAAATATGTTAAACTTCAATCCCATATGATTTTGATATCCGAGGATTAGTTTCTTAGAACTGTGCTTTTAATATTTAGACAAATGCTAAGCTGATCCTGTTGTTGCATTTGCATTGATATACATTGATTTTTATGTGATTTCCTTCCCATGTGGTATATGAATGAACTTTTATTCTAACTTCCTAAGAAGCTCTTCTTTTCCAGGTTGATGATACCGAGGTCATTGGTTTCCTCCTTTCAACTGAAATAATTCCATTGTGCCTGCGAACCATGGAAATGGGCAGTGAACTGTCGAAAACAGTTGAGTGCTTTAGATCTATCTATTTTTCCATTTTGTAACTTTTGAAAGTTCTTGTTCATATACGGATTTGGCCTTTACTACTTTACTATTATTTGGTGTCTAATCAATGAGCAGTTCTAATGCCAAATGACTTCTTCTCAGAGAGGCTACTTTTTTTTTTTTTTTTTTTTTACCGTTGGTCTTGTCAAACAGTATGGTAGAGTCATGTTGAATGAGGACTTTCTGCCTCTTAATCTCCTAGCAATTCTTAATTGGAATTATCCAAATAGACATTTTTTGTATAAGCTGCAAGGGCCATTACGTGCTTGATACATCATTTGTAGATAAATGTGGTCTCTGAAAGAAACTATGCGCCTTTGAAAGCTCACGATGTTTTGGCTGACTGTTACTTTTGTAACGTTGAGATTCCTCCCTAGATGGGAACAACAAAGTGAATCACTTCGTGTCTGTTCTCAAAATGTGCGCAGAGAATGTGGAATATTTGATTGGGTCGACATTGATTTCTTATCAATCAAGTGTGTACTATATCTTGCTTATTGCTATAGTTCCAGTGATAACTGTATTGCTGCTAGTTGCCTTGTTCACCAGACGACAAGCTCCGGTGCTTGCTAGGGAAATTAAGTTCTTTCCAAGTATGAAAAGCCTTATCAAATGCTGCTAAGGGTTAATTTTCTTCTTCAATTGTCCTGCAGGTTGCCACGTTTATCGTTCAGAAGATCCTCTTGGATGATGTTGGCTTGGATTATATATGCACCACAGCAGAGCGGTTTTATGCGGTTGGACGAGTTTTGGGAAACATGGTTGCTGCACTGGCAGAGCAGCCGTCACCCAGGCTGCTGAAACATATCATTAGATGTTATCTCCGACTTTCAGATAATCCAAGGTTCATAGAGAGCATTAACACTATCTTCCTATGATTTATTCTTTGCTTAGGATTCTGTTTTCTTGGCATCTCTCTATGTTGCCTGTTATGCATAACGCTGCACCTGTTTGCATGTTTTGCAGAGCCTGTGATGCTCTAAGAAATGCCCTGCCCGACATGCTACGAGAGGGCACCTTTAGCAGTTGTCTTCGTGTAAGTTTTTATCTGACATCTGTTGTCACTAATTAGAGCTATTTTTTATCTCATTTTGTCCTTCGTTGGGATTGCGTACTATTCGAGCGTTCATTTCTTTTGATACGTAGGCATTAAGGTTTCTCTGTTTGTTTCGTTTGGAGAATTCTTTGGTTCTCAAATCCCTCTTTATTTCCAGGAAGATTTGACAACAAGGAGGTGGCTGCAGCAGCTGATCCTCAACGTCGGAGGACCACGAGTTGCAGGTCTTCAAGCTGGAGCTGCATTCGATCATATGCTGGTGAACTGAAGATTTTCCCATGACAGGTCTCTTCATATATGTGCTTTGTACTCCGAGAACACCGTGACCTTCAATTTATAGGTCTCTTCGCTTCTATTACATATGTTCGTGACTACAGTATCTGTTTTGTCCCAAGCAAATGTGGTATCTGTTTACCTTTGCTTTTTATCGCCTTTTAATTTCCCTCTCATATTAATCCACAAGTGCCTGTTAAGTACTTTGGCATCCCTAAACTGTGTATACTTCGACGAGCAACCTTTTAGTCGTATATATTTTGCGAGCAGTTAGTGTATGTTGCTACGCAAGGTCAGCAGATGAAGGTAAAGAAGCTAGCTATGCCTCTTGTCAGATATGTTATTCCCCTAAGTTTGTAGGATATATAATGAGAAATTGACTCCATCGTGTGTTAATGGATTGGTTATGGCATGAGATCCAAGTTCGTCGTAGGTGAGGCCACTAGATGCCATATTGATATATTAGCTGTGATTTGTTCTCGATTTTCTTCAGATAAATGATGATCCAAACCTTTCGGCTTCAGTATAAAAAGAGCTCGACAAACTTCACATCGTGTATGATCAATTGTTCAGACATGCACTTAAAATTTCTAAGGAGCGAGCAAGGGGCACAGCCAGCTGACAATCTCGGTTATCTTCGGTAAGTATTATGCACTCCGTCTATGATATTATGCAACAGTAGAGGTCGTGTTTGGCCCTGAGGTACACCCTACACATGCGAAAGACTTGAAGAAATCAGATCTTTTTCGGTCAAATATGCAAAATCGTTAGTTTTTCCTCTTCCTCTATCTCTAACCTTCGCGCTTAGCTCCAAGGCCGACTAACCAAATCCTCGTCCTTCCCTACTCCTCGGATGACCTTGTCGTGTAAGCAATACCTACAACATGTTTGGTTATATCATCAAACCGGTTTGTCTAGATATATGTATCTGAAAGATAATAACGGCAAGGCTTCGACCTCCTTGGTATTAGTCCTGTGTACCTAGTCCAAGTTCTGTCCAATCGCAATCTACGTAATCACGGAAGTCATCAAAAGCGACCAAAACATACCAATTTGGTCTGCTTGAATGTGGTGGCTGAGCTAAAGCTAATACTGATGGGTGATTATAAACCCCACGTTTCCATTTCGAGGACTGCAAGTAGACTTGTGTACAACGCTTCATGTTGTGTTAGACAACGACTACGATTCCAATGGGGTCGTGGCCGCCGGCTGCTGTTATGCTTTTGCTATAGAAAGTAAATTTTAATTTGACGTATTGATGTTGTGGTTTATATTTTTCTGCTTGAAAAACGTTAAATAAATTCTTATCGCTTTTCACTTGGACACTTTTCTTGTTATTGTTCCTCAAACAGGTTCGTCCACTTAGGCTTACAGGATCCCTGAAGAATGCTGGTTGTTAGACCGGTTTGTATCATTTTTGTTTGTTTGTGATTTGTTGTTTTGGTTTTACGATCGATGAAATAAAATTATTTATTTTTTGATTTTGTTTTTGAAATAGATGAAAAATAAATAAAAAAATATTAAATAAAAAAAATATGATTTTTAGTTTTTATTATATGTTTCATTTAAGAGTTTCTTTATATAAATTTATTTTATTTTATAAAATGATTTCGGTTTTCATTATAGGGATCTCTGTTTATTATTGGTTTTAACAACAATACTAAATAGTCCCCTAATCTGATTTTTTTTCCTGTCATGAATGTATTTCCTACGTTTTATAAAAAGTGCAATTGTCGCGTGTCTAATTTGAACGTCAAATAAAAATTAAAATATTTTTATATTTAGAATTTTTTTTATACAAAACAGTCCTACGACTTATTTTGCATCACATCAAGTCATCACATTATTTTTTTTCCTAAATTTTTTTCTCAGTTCTCTTCCTCGTGAAACTATAAGGACATAAAAATAACTTATAATATAATCAACACAATCATTAAAATACGATCCAAATCAATATGTTGGTTATTTGGGATGGAGGGAGATTTTGTTTAAGACAAATTTGACAAAAATACCTAATATAACTTTTTTTATATTTTGGTATCCATTTTGATGTTATAGTTTACAAATCCCTTGTTTGTTGTTAACATATCCCTTATTTGCAGTTTATCGATCTCTTATTTATAGTTCATAAACTAAAATGGAAAATAAAATATAAAAAAAATTAATATTGGATATTTTTAATCAATTCACCTTGTTATTGTTTATTGTTTTTTTAAATGAAAAAAAAAAAATGAACTCTGCGTGACTTGGCCGATGCGTGCCCGAGAGAAACTCAGGAGAATGTGCACGAAGTGTGATTCATAGCTTTTCCTATTTTCTTTAAGAGACTTTATTACTTTATAAATCAATCTAACACTAACCAAAGAATCAAATATTTAGGTTAAATCAACCAATGTTCAAAGAATACAATCACAGTAAACTTTCTACGAAGTTTCTCCAAAACAAACAAATCTGTCGTGGACGAAAGTAATCAAAAAACAAATCAACAACCACCAAGCGTTTAGAATACTTGGAATATCTTATCATACCCTTTCACTTTCCTCTCAACAAATCTCATAAATTCCCCAAAAATTTGAGTACCACAAGGTCCAATTCCTACCTTCATGGCCCAATCACCACCACATTAATCAAAATTTCACAATCTGTCTTCTCAATCATCCCCAATTGTTTATATATAATCTCATACACCCACTTTCAATCATCCCCAATTGACCTCAAATCGATCATACCCAGTTCTCAAAACTCGATTTTGTGATCTGGGTTTGTGTTGTTTTCGTCGAATTCGAACTGGGCAATTCGAATTTCCACCTGGGTTTGTTTCGACTAGGGTTAGGGTTTGGAGGATTAGGTTTTGGGGGTTCAAGATTAGATTTTGGGGGTCGTAGATTAGGGTTTTTGGAGGGGGGAGAGACCCCAAGGGGTGAGGAATTGTGGGCATCACGGCTAGACTAGGAGTTACGCGGCCTTCGATTCATGTCCGCAGTCTGCGATGCAAGGGTTGTTGTTGTTGTTGTTTGATTGAGTGCTGCAGCAGCAACCCTTCGCCGCACGGCGGGCGTGGAGCTCTGCCTTCTGAAGGCGGCAGCCCGTCCGATCTCCTCTTCCTCGCGGGCGGCGGTCTTCGCTTCGTAATCTCCCCTTCTAACATTTAGTATTAGTGAATTTGTAGGTATTTGAGTTGATATTGTTGTTGCAGATAGTATAAGTATACACTGTTGTTGTGAGTTGGGTTTGGGGTTTGTGTGGTGATTGTTCTTGTGGTGTTGAGAAGAATTGAGAAAGATGATGTTGAGGATCAAGAGGGTTCCGACCCTGGTGTCGAATTACCAGAAGGAGGAGACGGACGGGGCGGCTTCTGCTGTTGCTGTTCAGCAGAGAGGAGGAGGTTGCGGCCGGAATTGTCTCAGGGACTGCTGCATTCAAGGTGCTTGATCTGATTTGTTAGTAGAGATTGTTTTTGTTGATATTTGACTTGGAGACACCGATGTATTATGTTGAATTATCAAGTGTGCTACAATCAAGTAGTAGTACTGTAGTTTTGGTGTCTTGGCCACTGTTTCTCTTAGCAGTACCTTTAAAGATGTGGGCAACATGATGGGTCTTTGGCATAGAATCAGAGCTGGCTGAATGTTAGTCGACCTTGTTAGAAAATCTCTTGATGACACATATAACTAATGGCAATTATGACAATCCTTTGAGATAATTCCTTCTATTTGGGTGGACTGTGTGTAAGGTACGGTCTCCTCTTGTAAAGTTATTACAAGATTATTACCTAAGTTATTTGGGTGGACTTAACATTATTACCAAAGTTTTTATCAATTTTCTCTGTTGGATTTACCTAAGTTTTGTTCTATGCAATGTTTAGGGGCAAGGCTGCCTCTCTATGCTTTTAGGAAAGTGAACCAGATTGCTAATGAGAAGCCTTTGGGTGCACCAAATGCAAGAGATACGCCTGTTGCCTTTCTTGACTCACTCCTCCTCGGCGAGGTAAAGATTCTCGTGGAAAAGAAAATTCACAATATAGTGTATCTGCAGTTCAAAAACAGTTTCTTCAGCCTAAAATTATCTGATTGGTGATCTTCTCTGCAGTGGGAGGACAGAGTGCAGCGAGGGCTCTTCCGTTATGATGTCACTGCTTGTGAAACAAAGGTACATATGAAATTCTGCTATGTTTTTTGTGCTCTTCCTGTTGTGTAGGACTGTTTTACACTCCGGTGGTGATCATAGGACAAAAGATGCATATGACACATTTTTTCTGTAGTTTCAAACTTGTTAATTTTCTATTCACATGTTATACCTCAGCTTTTATGTTGCTCTTGAAATGTGGTCCAAAAGATTATAGGAACATGCTGCATCATGTGGCAGGGCATTTAGATTGTATTCACATTGGAAGCCGGTAGATTTTCGTAATGAGGAAATGATGAGATGCACTTACCCTGGAAATAGTTATTGATGAAAGGGTAATGCATTGTATTCACATTGTATCACACTGGATGATGAATAGGTGATACCTGGTGAGTGTGGCTTCATCGCCCAGCTGAATGAAGGTCGCCACCTTAAGAAGAGGCCAACTGAGTTCCGTGTGGACAAGGTCTTGCAACCCTTTGATGATAGCAAATTCAACTTCACCAAAGTTGGACAAGAGGAGGTGCTTTTCCAATTCGAAGCAAGTGAACATGATGAGGCCCAATTTATTGCCGCTGCTCCCGTCGATGCTGAAAACTCTCCGAGTGTCGTGGCCATCAATGTGATTGTTCTCTCCATCTTTTTATCGTTTTATGCTTCTTTGCTTCGTTCTTCTTTTAATTTGTGCTTATAAGTTGGTCTAAACTGTTTTTAAAACAAACAGGTCAGCCCTATTGAGTATGGGCATGTTCTTTTGATCCCTCGCATTCTAGAGCGCTTGCCTCAGAGGATTGATCATGAAAGTTTCCTCCTTGCTCTTTGCATGGCGATGGAAGCCGAGAATCCATATTTTCGTCTCGGTTACAACAGCCTTGGTGCATTTGCTACCATCAACCACCTTCACTTCCAGGTGATCCCTTCATTCCTTTATTCCCTAAACATAATAGTATACTCTTTGCTTTATACACTGGTGTCTTGATAACCGTTTAAAAAAAATATATAGTAGCATTCAGTTTGACCTAATGCTAGCTCATGGTGTTTGTTGACGATTCCTGTTTATTATGAGCAGGCTTATTATCTGGCTGTCCCATTCCCTCTCGAGAAGGCTCCAACTGAGAAAATAGCTACCATGAAGAGCTATGTAAACATCTCCGCTTTGCTGAATTATCCTGTCAGAGGTCTTGTATTCGAGGGTGGAAGCACGGTGTGGGACTTGTCGGATGCAGTTTCTGATTGCTGCATCTGCCTCCAAGATCACAACATACCATTCAACGTTCTCATTGCTGATTCTGGCCGACGGATCTTTGTCGTTCCACAGGTTCTAACAATTGCATTCTTTGAAATTGTTTCCTAGAATCGTGTAAATCTTTCGCATTGTCTTAATGTTTCTGTGTCTTTATTGGGACAGTGTTATGCTGAAAAGCAAGCGCTTGGTGAGGTGAGCCCGGAGCTCCTCGATACGCAGGTGAACCCAGCAGTGTGGGAGATCAGCGGTCATATGGTCCTGAAGAGGAAGAAAGACTACGACGAAGCATCTGAGGCAAATGCATGGAGGCTGCTGGCTGAGGTATCTCTCTCAGAGGCGAGGTTCGAGGAAGTGAAGGCTCTCATCTTTGAAGCCATCTCTTGTGATGTCAATGAGAATCAATCCCTCGACAAGCCGTCAAAGCTTGCTCCTAATGAACCCCTCGAAGATGTAGACGCTGCCAAGAACGGGTCCTCTTCTGCCATGATCGCCGGGAACCAAGAATGCGTGGTTCTCCAGTGATCACTAGGTGCCCGATGGTCTTGGTTGGAAGCACTGAACCCAAACTAATAGGATCATAAATAAAGCGGGATCGTTATTTGTTTCCCGAATCCTGTGTTGTTAATTGCTCTAAAAGCTCACTATGAGCAATCTCGACTGGTTGTGGTCTGTTATTTCGATAACCGGTGAACTGTGACTAGTATTTGCTTCTGCTATGTTGAAACCTTGTTTGTGAAGTATTGGATGATGTTTATGTTGGTGTCGTTCATCAGTTTTCGTAAGAATATGCAACTGATCTGATTTTGAGTATGCGAATGTGTTGGATTTCGTACATTTATTTTGCTTGACGTGCTTAGCTAATTCTCCAAATGCATTGCTCTATTGGTGGGATTTTGCTTGCGATCGCTGTTGTCTACATATGAGTTGCAAATCTTCACTTTTATTTTTGAATCCATTCAAGTATCCGTGGCGATGAACAGTTCAATCTCTTGGCACTGTAAACAAGAGTTTCCTTAATGGTCTAAGTTTTTTCCCAACCATATAATCAAAAATTTTGTATCTTTATACGTGTATCGATGTAAAAATTTGATCCGTATCAATATAAAATTTGATTCGTTACTATTAAGATGGTATGGTCATATGAAACGCAGTTTAGTCACATCTTCTATTAGGTAGCACATATAAAGAGAGGACGAGGAAGAATTAAAAATATCATGAGAGAAATCTTGAAGTATGATATGCCGTATCATAATGACGCCGTCGTATTCATGTAGCTGATTCCACTTGATAAGATAAAGATTCGATTTATTATTATTATTATATACATATAAAAACATAAAATACATGTAACAATAATAATAATAAAGGGATGAAAGATATATAACAAAAGACACTGGCAACAGTTGGACTTGTAAACCCAAACATTAATCATATGCAAATCACAAAACTGAACTCGGAAGCCTGAAACTTCAGCACAAGACCGCATCGTCTCCTCACTGTAAGTTCCCCAACATCCCACCATTGTCGATTCCTGCCTTCAATTTCCGATGCCATTTGATTGAATTCGAGGGTCATTTTTCTGCCCACTGAAGAAAGTTTCCTTTTTTCTGTGTAGTTGATGTGCTGTGAATGACTAGGGATACTAAAGAATGTGGAATAGATTAGGGATTCGGTGATTTCATTTGGGTGTTGTGTGGAATTCATTTGGGTTGTGGAGAAATCGTGTTGGGATTGTGGGTTTTGAGGAGGGTCTTGTTTGTGGGTGCGAGGTTGCGCATAAGGTGTTTGATTTAATGCCTCTGTGAGAAGGTGATTGTTGAATAGGTATGGATGATGTGCT
>JAOVYX010021780.1:0-44284 GCA_035668315.1 Drosera spatulata
ACTCGTACGATCTATATCAATTAGACCATAGCTCGGGTGCACGCTCTGACCAGAGACCGAATCAAACCATACACATTGGTTTTATTTTGTCATCTTTGTTTGTTATGTATTTTGTTAGTCATGTTGGTTGGCCATGTTTTTTGTTAGTCGTTTTATCGATAATGGTCATAGTTAATTCACTTGGTCGGTCTTGATTTTGATTAGTCATAGTTTCACATAAAATGATTAGTAACTTTTATTGGGCATGATTTTAATTTGTTTTCTTAGTGAGTCGTGGTTTTAATTATTCATAATTCCACAAATATAAACACCTTGTTTGGTCACTGATTTCACTAAAAAAAACAAGTCCCTTTATGAACGAATTTGATCCGTAGCAAAAAGCCATGATTTCCCTTCCAAAAGGGTTTTAGAACGGTTTCCTCAAAAAACAAAAAAACAAAAAAAGAAGAAGAAGAAGAAGAAGAAGATAAAATTAGAAAGGTTGTTGGAACGGAAAATAACCGTTCTAATTAAGTGTCGTTCCAATTAGTTTTTGAAACGATTATTCCATTTTAAAAGTTTTTATGGAAGGAAATTGCAAACCTTTTCCAAATACTTACCAAAACTTGACCCTTTTTGCAACAGTGCGTAAACTGTTTGAAATAGTTCTAATGAAAACGGTACAATCCGATCCAAAAAGTGTCCCCGTCGAAAGCACCCGCCAGTTTGGACCTATTTACAACATATCTCCTGCATCCTATAATTTTTATAGCAAATGACCCTAACATATAATTTTTCAACAATAATCATAAAACTATGCACACGGATTTAGAATTCCAAAACATACAAACTACCCACTATCTCTTTCCTTCCTGCTCCTTACACTCCCTCTCCAACTCACCGGAATCCCGCCACTGCCTCCTTCATCGCCGATCACTGCTACGACGATGGAAGGACAAAATCAGAACCCCAAATCCTTCACGACCACATCGTACACGACCTCACAAGGATTGCGGGATCGAGTTGGGGGAGAATTGAGACGTGAATGGGGACTCGCTGTGAAGGGGTTGATGAGGAAGGATATGAATCTGGCCAAGTACGATATCGATCGGTTGGCAAAGGGAGCCGCAAGGTGTTCGTGAACGAGAACGGAGGATTCAGGACTTGTGAGTCGTGTAATCGCAAATGGCATGATCAACTGCATTTCTTGTTCTCTTCCACTTATCCCCACCGTCTGATCAAGATTGGTTTTAAGTTTTGGTTAGATTTTAGGGTCAAATCATACTAATCGAGTGCATTGTTTAGTGGTGGATAGATGGATGCCCAAATTTTATCCATGTTGTGATGATAATGCCAAGGTTTGGCAGTGGATGAATGGATTCCCAGATTTTGTTCATGTTTTGATGTTGTGATGATGCACACAGCCACGTCTTATTGGATTCTTGAGTGTCTCATCCGGCCCAAGATCAAGTGTTGTTGTATCATGTCTTGTGTAGCTTTAATCTACAATAGTAGATTGGAATCAGGAAGGTCTTTTATATACTAATCTTGAGGATTTGGAACCAATAAGGTCTGATTGGGATTAGTTGATGGTGTTTGTGTGTGATGTGGTGGTGGTTTGTGTTTTTTTCTTCTTTTTTTTGGTACTACCGCTCTATTTCATTTGTTCATACCCTTTGTTTCATTTTTTGGTGATGTCGAGATCTGATGGTGTATACTCTCGTATAAATATTATGGTTCGTTTTTGATTCATATGCTATGTTATATTTGTTCATACGCTCGACTTCATTTGTACATGCGCTCTATTTTATTTGTTCATGCGTTTTGTTTAGAAATGTGTGAGATGCTTCGATGGAAGCTAGTTTGTACAAGTTTATGGTTGAGTTGAGCATGGTTCAGACTAGAGTTATGCGAGTTATAGTGATTATTTAATTATCGTTCTGTTTTCTTTTGTTCATGCACTCGGTTTTGTTTTTATACATGCGCTCTATTTTGTTTTTTACATGCGCTCTATTTTGTTTTTGTTCATGCACTCTATTTCGTGTTTTACATGCGCTCAATTTTGGTTCAATCTGACCTGTCGGATTCTGCGAGTTATGGTGATTATTTAACTGTCGTTCTGTTTCATTTTGTATATGCGTTCTGTTTTGTTTTTATACATACGCTCTGTTTCGTTTTTTACATGCACTCCATTTTGGTTCAATCGGACCTGCCGCTCTATTTTATTCTTGTATTGTCGCTCAGTTTTGTTTTTGTACTACCGCTTTGGTTTTTTTTTTTTTTTTTTTGTTCTGTTGCTCTATATTGTTTTTGTATTGCCGTTTTTTTTTTTGTTCTGCCGCTCTGTTTTCGTTTGTGATGAGATTTTGGCACTCTGTTTTGTTTCTTTGAATGAGAAAATTATCGTGTTGAATTAGATGTATGTGTATTTTTCAGGTGTATGTATATTCTTTGAATGAGGAAATCATCATGTAATTTACAAGTTTTCAGTGAAGAAATCAATATATATTGTATGGAAATCATCGTGTTGAATGAGGTGTATGTATATTCGATGCTTTACTCAAGCATTCTGTTTTGAAACAGAGCGTCAGAATAAGCGTTCTGTTTCAAATTATCCAACAATAACTTGTGTTGCAAATAAAAAAAGCTGTCACGCTGTTTCAAATGAACTATCACTCTATTTTAATGAAACAGAGCGTTTGAAAAAAAAAAAAACACCAGAGCGTATAAACAAAATCTAAAATAGAGCGCCTGAACAAAATAAAATGGAGCACCTGCACAAAATCTAAAACAAAGCGCAGGAACAAAATAAAACAGAGCGCATGAACAAAATGAAATACAGCCCTTGAACAAAATAGAAAGCAGAGCTAACGATCATTCCATTCCATATCTTCTCCACAATCAGCAGTCCAATCAAAATCACACACATAACCATTGCACAATTTACAAAAAACAACACGCCATTTCTCTCCAAGAAGATCATCCAAAGATCACCATGAGCATAAAAGAACAACCGACTCATCAATTCTCACCAAATCAACCTTCTCCACAATCCAAGAACAACTAAACACATACATAGACGATCATTCCATTCCACATAACAATCCAATCCAATTCAATCATCCTCAGAATCCAAAACTGAGCAACACAATCCAATTTGATTCCGATTCCATTTTTAATTACAATCACTCTATTGGAAAGCACCGACAATGACAGAGCCGTGGTGTTCGGGTTTGAGCAGCATCCAGCTCCTCTTCAGCCCTTCTTGTCTCTGCGTCTTGCTCAGAATGTTGTCGCCGTCGTCGTCGAAGTGTAGCCAAAGACGGAGATGACGAGGTTGCCGACGGGTGGGTTAATTCACTGGTTCTCAAGGTGGTGGTCGGCGACGAAGATGGCCAAATGTGGTGGTGGTCAGCGGTTGAGGTGACCAAAGGTGGTGGTGGGAGAAGAAGAGAAGGAGGAGGACGAGGGAGATGCGAAAAAAGTTAAAATTATAGTTTTGAGGAATTAAGTTTCCCTATGTATGTTTTTGGGTTTTTTTTTTCAACTTTTTGTAGTTTTGAAAAATTCTCCCTAATTTTTATAACAGTACGTATTTCAAATTCGAGTTTGTGATGATCAAACATTATTTTTTCTAAAATTATTGTAAACCAATAATGATATGTTAAGGTGTGAACAATATTGGACAAAAAATATAAGAACGAAACAACTCGAAATATATGTCGTTGCAACAATTATGGGACCAAGGAAATAGTAATCTGTTTAAAATGTTCTTTCTTCTTGTTCTTTTTTGTTTAACCTTTTCTTTTTCAATTCATACTTTTTTTTTATATAAATGAGTTGATACTATTAAACCTAGAAAGAATTACCAATAGATCATTTTTTTGCAACTTATTTACCTATTATTATACAAAAGATCTTTTTTATCAATTAATCATTTATCATAAATTCTCATTTATTTTGATTTTAAAAACAAAATATTCTTCCAATTAGTTACACTAACAAAAAAAATAAGAAAAACAATAAAACTCAAATCTAATCCATTGTCTTCTCCTTCTCTTGTCCTTCACCGGCGCCATCATCGTCAAATTTAACAGTGCATCCATCTTCGGTGGAGACAGTGCATCATCGCCATCGCTATTATCGTCGCAGCCGTCACCGCCGTGGCCGGGAAAGAATAGTGCACATACTAGATTGAAACAGTGCACGGTATCAAAGCCATCACTGTCATGTCCGGAAGAAAATAGTGCACGCGCTTGAATGAAAATAGTCCGTGGTGCACACAATTGATTGAAAATAGTGCCCAGATCACATTGTTCTTGCCTCCATCGTATCCCCAAAAGCTCAGTGCATTGAATGAATGAAACAGTGTGGCCAATGATCGAAGACAGTGCACCTGCACATCATGAATATATCATGAATATATGAGATCCGACTGGTGATGAATAAGATGCTCTGTATAGGAGAGCTGCTCTGCAAGTTTCCACCGCTATAGGTATAGAAAAGGGGATCGGCGGAGGCAAAGCTATGAAGCGTTAGGAAAACATAGAACCGAAGATTGAGAAATAGAGCGGCCAATGGCGCAGACCAAATCGAAATATCTGACATCCGAACAATCATTTCATCAATAACCAACATATTTGCACAAAGCCAAGCATCATCCACGTAAAGCAAGCTAGTACAATGAGGTGCTACACATACCTCACTCTATAGATTGTCTATCCTTGACCTCAAACTACGTGTTGTCGGTTGATTATCAGCATGATCAGGATCATTTTCTGGGGCTTCTTCTCCATTGCATCTCAATTCTAAAGGATCTTGGACACCTCCACAAGAACCCTGCCAATATAGCAAGCATCGTTTTCATCACCGGTTGAAGACAGTGCACCAGTTCCTACCATCACCAGTTGGACACATCATCTCGATCGAGACCTCGAGATCGGAGCTGAAATCCCCGGCGATGTTGTATCGATTTTGTTGCCTTCGTCTCCGATCATATTGACGATAGTGATAATGTCGAACTCCGGGAAAGCGTTGATCATTTTGAATTCCACGAAGCAATTGGTGGCCGAAGTCGCTGTATTTGACGTCAGCATCGGGGAAGTCGTTGATGGTGTCGAATTCGTGAAGCAGTTGGTGACATCAAAGGGTAATTAATACAAAGATGAAAAATGAACCTTTGGAAATTAGATGCAATTAGAAAGAATCAGATTTAATATCATGAAATAAAAAATTGAGAATATTTGAAATGATTAATTGATAATTAACAAAATGGATGTGATCAAATGATAAATAAGTTCAAAAAAGTGAGTAACAGATTTTAGTAACCAAAAATTTCAATACATTTTTCTTGTTTGGCTAACAGAATACAAGCTAAGAGGGGAGAGCTGGAGGCACTTCAGCTTGAATTAAGAACAGTGTTTTCAAATGAGAAGCTTTTGAAAGCATAGCTGAACTCAAGCAACTGATGTCAGATGAGGATGGCATACTGAAACAACTAGCAAAAAATGAATGGATAAAGTTCATGGACAGAAACACAGCTTATTTTAATAAGCTATTGACAAGCAGGAAAAGGAAGCAAAGGATTCTTACTCTTATAAACGAGTCTGAGGAACGAGTTCTAGATGTGAAAAAGGAGCTTGTGCACTACTTTGAGAGAATGATGGGTAGAAAGGTGTCTAGATCAACAGGGTTGCTTCCAGAGATTATAAAGGAGGGCGAAGTTCTGAATGAACAGCAACAAAATCAGCTTAATGCTGAGTTCTCTAGAGAGGAAATATGGCAAGCTTTACTGGACATCAGTGATGATGAGGTGCCAGGGGTGGATGTTTATACATCATCCTTCTATAAGCAAGCTTGGAGCATTGTGGGAGATGAGGTATGTGCTGCAATTTTACAGTTCTTCTCAGATGGGAAGATGCTTAAAGACATAAATGTCACTGTGTTGCACTTAGCTGCCAAGGTGGCTAACCCTTCTAAAGCTTGTGAATTCAGATCTATTGCTTGCTGTACCACTATGTATAAAATCATCTCAAAGATGATATGTAACAGAATTCAAAACGTCATGCCTGGTCTGGTAAGTGATAACCAGAGTGCGTTTGTGAAAGGATGTAATGTAGTGGACAATGTCATGATATGTCAAGAGCTCGTCTATGGGTATGAAAGAAAGAGTGTCTCTCCGAGGTGCTTTGCAAAAATAGACATACGTAAAGCTTATGACATGGTTCACTGGGAATTTATTGGTGAGTTATTGATAGCCCTATGCGTTCCCCCGTGGATGGTCCATCTGATCATGTGCTGTATTTCCTCTCTCATATACTATTAACATCAATGGGGAACTGGTTGGTTTTTTTAAAGGCGAGAAAGGACTTCGTCAAGGGGATTCTCTATCTCCATACCTTTTTGTG
Source organism: Drosera spatulata (assembly GCA_035668315.1). NCBI lineage: Eukaryota > Viridiplantae > Streptophyta > Magnoliopsida > Caryophyllales > Droseraceae > Drosera > Drosera spatulata. Next base: position 6,387 of record JAOVYX010021780.1, read on the forward strand.
CTTCCCATGGAATACCTTTCCAGAGCATTGAAGAGGGGGAGTAAGATTCAGGGTTCATCCGAAATGCAAGAGAGTGGGCATAACCAACTTGTGTTTTGCAGACAATTTGATGATATTAAGCAAAGCCAATGCTATGTCCCTGAAGATGATCAAAGACCAGCAGCAGCACTTTGCAGAAACGAGTAATCTTCTAGCAAATGAGGAGAAAAGCAGTTTATTCTTTGGTGGAGTCCCTACAACGGAGCAGCAGAAATTGGCAGGTATGTTAAACATGAAAATAGGGACCTTCCCTGTTAGGTATTTGGGAATACCATTGATGGCCAAGAGAATAAGTAGTCAACAATACGGTCCTTTGGTGGATAAGGTGACTGCCCGCAACAAGCTGGAATGCAAGATCTTTGTCATATGCTGGGAGATTACAATTGATCAAATCCATATTGTTGACACTTCATGTACATTGGGCTCAAAATGTACTGATTCCAAAGATGGTAGTGCAGGGCTTATCTTTGGACGGGCATTTCATTGAATAAGGCATGAGCTCTTGTGGCATGGGATGTGATATGCAGGCGGAGAAAGCAAGGTGGACTTGGAATATGGGAGCTGAATGCTTAGAATGTTGCGTTGCTATTCAAGATGATATGGGCAATTTAACAAAAAAGTATGGGCAACAAAAACAAAACCAAGATGATATGGTTTCATGCCTAATATTTGAGGAGGCATTCTATATGGACATGTATGAGGAAACAAGGGCAATCATGGGTATGGTCTATGCTTCTTCAAACTCGAGACATGATGAACCCTTATGTGAAGCTATGTGATAACGGTGCTGCTGAATGGTGTGGAGGCAAAGAATACACCGTGAGTCGGGGGTATAAAGCTATTAGAGGGGAGAAGCCTAGTATGCCTTGGCATAAGCTGATCTGGGCAAGGGAATTGAGGCCAAGATGGTCTTTTGTGACCTGGCTGGTGACACGAGACAGGATTAGAACTCGGCATTGGTTATGTATGAAAGGGATGATCAATGATGATAGGTGTGTGCTGTGTAGAAAGGACATGGAAACACGTGAGCACCTATTCTTTCTATGCGATTTGGTGCAGGGGGTAGTCCAGCCTATGTTGCAGTCTGTGCAGCTAAAGCAGAAGCCTTTAGGCTGGGGAGATTGGATGGAGAAGGTAGCGAGGGGGAGATCTGTCATGGCCAGAAGACGAAGAGAAGTCAATGCAACACTTATATACTCGATCTGGACTGAGAGGAATAGGAGGTAGTTGAATCCACAGCCACGAAACCTGAAGTACTGGTGCAAAATCTGAAGTGTAGCTGTAGTATTTCTGATGAGTGGAGAAAGGTTGTATGGTTGCTGTGATGTACGAGTAGGATGGAAACTTGTGATGTAAAACGTTGATTATTGGTGTGAAATGAAAAGAAATGGGCGTTCCTGAAAATTTTCAATACATTGACAGTAATAAACAAGCAAAAAATCCGTGTTACATCACACAATAACAGAAGCACAAACCATCTGCATTTTCCTAATAACTCGAATTCCATCCAAATAAAACAAAAATTCCTCATTTTGCAATGGATTCCACTATTTCGAACAACCATATCAAACACTCGTTAAATCCATGCACTCAGTAGTTTATACTTCCTCATAATTATCTCAACTGCTTGCTAAAATCTTTCATTAATAACTCCTTTTCAAGTCCCATACATCGCACGGAAGATCTACTAAAGTGAACCTTGTTAGGGAAAAACTCCAATACAACAACATCAAACTGCCAACACATCTGTTTATGCATTTAGAATGACAGGATCTTATGCCAACTACACGTCAAAAGGGAAGTCCTCAAAACTAGGTAACTTTCGAGTTTGAATGTAAAAGAAGCCCCACTCGACAGAAGAATTTCGAGCACACAGATCTGGCTTAGCTCGGCATTGTCATGACACGGGTGCAAAGACATCAGAGTGAATATGAAACTGATATACATTATTCACGACCTTTGATACAATATTGTAACCTTCCATGCACCTTCCGGCCTCTGTCATTGACAAACTTCAATATTTCCCAGGCTGATTTTTGGACTCGAGATACTATGGAAGTTGACGACTCGTATTTGTTCTGTAGGTGCTCATCATGTTAACAACCCACTTGATGAAGTTTGGCACCTCTCCATAAATTGGAGAATTTACATCTCTCACAAGCTATCTGCTCCAAGCGAGATCAGCATCACTTGGCTTTCTCATTTGACCATACCTGCTTTGCCCTCCCTGGAAAAATATCAGCTAGAAAATATGAGCAGTCCCGAAACAAGAGAAGATAATTGTAATAGCGACCCTCCCCTTGATGCTTTTGTTCAGACAAGCCAAAAGAATAATGGAAGAATCAGGAAACTTCAGCATGAAGTCTAGATCAAACAAATAGAAAACAGAAAAAAATTTAAGCAAACTATGTTGCCGTACAGTAGAAAGACAAAAAGGAAGAGCATCGAAAAAGACGCACAAGTCATCAAGAAATTCAGAGAAGAAATAATTTGCAGTTACTACTCCCCTTTGGCCGGTTAACCTGCGAGCTGATGGAGCCCGGGCAACAGAAGTAGCAGCTGCAACAGCAGCAACCCTTATCCTGGTACAGGGCACAAACCATCATATTTTATAATTCTCTTAAAAGGTTTAATGTTTGATACTAACAGTCAAATGGGCATACCTTTTATGCACATCAACATATTCATCCGTTTCATCCACAATCTCCTCCTACAAGGAAGGCAGAGAGATACTGATTAACCATCTTTTATCCACTTAAACCTCTTGAATTTTGCAATGAAAAAGTACGACAGTCATGGAATACCTGCAGAAGCTCTTCAAATACATCTTCAAGAGTGATTATACCAATAACCTTTCCATCTTCTATCTCCTCTGCTGAGTAAGACACAACACTTGGAAATGCGCTGTCTACCTGAGAGAAGTTTCGCTTGTTCAAGTTCGCCTGCTCGGAGATTTTCTCAATATCCACAACGCTATTTGCATTATCATTTGACTTAGATAGCAAAGGAGCAACTAAATCTGAGTTCCCATTTGCTCCTTTTCTCTCCAACTTTTCAGTGGCAATGACTGACAAAGCCTTGACACTCTTGGGTCTGACCTTCACCACAGCTGCCATATGGCTATGACCTTTCTGAAACTCATTGAGTATGTCATACAGGGGCATATCTGTAGGAACCCTGAGCAATCATTCAGCAAGCTGGTCATGAATAGGTGAACATTCAGATTCAGAACCAGGATTTGCAAGTATGTAGCAGGGAAAACCTCGGAATTCTCCGTATGGAAACAGCACTAACAGGGGTCTCAGTTTCTGGCCTTACTGTGAGCAGAGCTTTCACCTACATTTGGACAAGATTGAGAAAACTAACAAAGGATTAAGCCAAATTTTGGACCAATTGGTTGACACCCACCAGAAGAAGCCCAATAATGTTCTTTGGATTCCCTGAATAAACAGGCACTCGACTGTGGCCGCGAGACAGAACTTTTCCCATTGCTTCCCTGCAGCATCATTGTTGACATACTTCAAACTTCTGGATGGATAAACAATCAACAGCATAGAAATTCCAAACAGCCTATTGACAGTGGTGTCTGCAAGCAAACACTTAGCCCATTGCATTTACAACCAACATCTCCTAATTATGAAAGGTATGCTTATCATTCACCCTTGGAGTATAATAACTTCAAGCAGAGTACAAGGTTAAGGTATATATTTTGGGACAGAAAATGTAACAGATTTCAGGAAATGCCACAAATATAACAGGTAAAATGCAAGTTGCAAGAAATTTAAGAGAATAAAGAAGTTGTTTACCAGTCCAGCTTAGAGTTGACATCCAACGAAAATGTTGACTCAATGGGTGTCATAGCCTCCTGAGCAGTCTGTGTATTAAAAGAGAAAGATAATTGTTAAAATGACTATAAAAGTGCAGGTTATTTCTAACCTAACAATACAGAAAGTTTGTGATAATGGCATCATGTAGTGGAGATCTAGCTGAATAAAGAAATAAAATTAAAACGCTGGAATCAGATGCCAATAACTGGTGAGTAGCAACAGGAGCTCTTTACAAAGAGGGAAAAAACTGACACGAGCCACAACTTGGATGTAGGTAATGTTCAACTACCAATCAGAGCTCAAACAAGATAGAATATCGCCACTCTCGTCTTTCATTTTACAAAAGCCAATGAGAAGGAACAACTAATCTACGCAATAAAAGCTGACAAGAGCCACAAAAAAATTGACAACTTAAACCCCGACTATCTTAGGCTACACGGGCCTTGAACAAATAGACTACTATATTCAGACAAGATCCGAATTTTCCTGCCAAGACACAGTAAATGGCGTCCAATGAAAACATAAAAATCTGGAGTTGCTCCCCATTATTTCGATCTGAAAAAAAAGAAAAGAAAAGAAAAGAAAGAAGACCAGCATACCAAGCAGAGATATAAATAATAACACCTTGTCAGCACAAACTTTCGGAGTTCCAATGCACAAACATTCCACGAGCCACAACATACCTTCTCTGTCAAGTCCAATGCTCCACTAATGATCGTTGTCTCATCATGCGTCAGTTCACCTCCCTTCCCAGCCTAAAATGGCAATCAACAGTGTCTAAAAACAACGGATGAAGCAAATACCTTTTAATAGGATAAGTCTAAAGGCTCAATAGAACACAAATTTGACTCAGCTAAGAAGAAAGTTCAGGAAGTTGCAAATGCAAATTTAGTGAACTTAGTATTCCCTCTATCCCAAATAAATTGTGAAAAATTGACTTGACATGGTTATTAATGTGTTGACTTTGTGGATTTTTACCTTTTAAGCGTGGGAAAGAAATTTTGAGTCGGTGAAGAAGAAACTTAATGATGGTGGAGACAATGTGATAAAATACCGGTATTTTTCGACTTTAAAACAATCCAAACTTACCATTTATGGAATATTGCAACTTATGTGGGACATCTATATTTAGAACTCTGTCGTAATTTTTCTGGAATGGAGAGAGAAATATTTTTATCATTTTTTTTATCGTTTTCTATGATTTCAGAACATAAAAGATTAGTGAATTAGAGCAATATCCCTTTTACTTTATACTTCCTATTAGCATAAGGTAATAGCAAGTATCAGTACTGAGGCCATGGTTTGCCGAATCGATCTGATTCCGGATGAATCGTTTCGATTTTGGCCAAATCGGTTCCAATTCTAGGAGTGAATAGTCGATTCACTCTGAAGTGGCTGTGAATCGGCCTGGATCGGGTGAATCGGTCCGGTTCAATCAGGTGAATCGGGCACGGGTGAATTGGCCTGAATTGTTTAATGAAGCTCCAAAAGATTACGAAAAATATCAAGAGAATTAATGAAGCTCCGGACGATTCGATTGATCTCGATGATATGTTTAATGCCGAGGATCCACTTGTGGAGTGGACAAGCGAATTAGAGGAGCCAACACTTGATACGGTGGATGATCAACTAAATCTCCAGGTGAAAAATGTTTTAACCGATGAGGACGATATTTCCTCCAACGATGATGATAGTGATCGCGGTGATGTCAATCACCGCACAAGAGACGATAATGATGATGAACGACATAGGAGATTTGGTGGATATGACGATAATGATGATGAAGGACATAGGAGATTTGGTAGATATGACGATAATGATGATGAAGGACATAGGAGATTTGGTGGATATGACGATAATGATGATGAAGGACATAGGAGATTTGGTGGATATGACGATTATGATGAATATGGTGGATCATCGGGATTTGATTATACAGCCGCTCAACATTCTTCAGTTATTTAGATTTTATGTATTAAGTGAACTCGAGCTTCTATTTCAATGGATTCTGCTTTGCATATGATGCTTGAAATTATTTATGTAACAAAAAAGATGAATCGGAGTGAAGTGATTCGATTCGGGGGTGAATCGGTCGGGCTATGGAAAAACCGATTCCGATTCAATTCCCGGTTCGGAAAACCTTGTCTGAGGCTCATAGATTCTTGGCTTAATGCAGGTATAATAGATAATAAATAGACAACTGCCTAGATTCAAAGGTTCTGTTTGGCACCGGACACAGAGTGAAAACTAGTAGCCAATAACCAGTCTTTCAAGAGGGTCAGCAAAAAGTTGTACCAGCTTCACAGAAAAAAGGGGTATGACAAGCTGACTAAAAAAAATTGATATCTGGTGCGAGATACTTCTGCAGAAGCCAATTCAAGACAGTTTTCGGTCCGCAAACATTGAAATGCTTCACCAGTTCCCCACCATTCTCAGAATTTATAGATAGTAGGTGTGTAAATTCAAAGACTTCGTATCACATTTACCTCCTGGCCGTGAATGGAAACAAGAGCTTTCAATTGAGCTCTCCTAAATAAGTCTTCATGGTGTCCAAGCAAGCAGTCCAACACCTGGATTTCAAGCAAGACGTCAACGTCAATTTTGGCACAAATTTTTTTTAGCCAAGGTGACTACAAGCAAGAGATGACCTTGTCATGATTCATAACTTGTTTGTGGGTAGTTAAATGAACCAACCTTGTACACGTTTTCATGGACTTAAAAAGAGACTAAAGGAAGTGACAAGATACCAAAATCTACTATGGGGAACACACTTATGTGAGCGACAGATAGTCAAACAGAAAAGAGAATGATAATCCAAGTCATTGGTCCAGCATTAATGTAGAAATACCTTTCCTATGGGATAGGCGATTGGATAACAGACGATCATCAGTATGCGCACGAGCCATACAAAATTTGCACCAACCGCAAGTCCATATCTAGTACATATAGATTGTGGAATAACCTGGTAATAGAGAACTCGAAATCAAATCTCTTCTGGGACATGAACAACCATATAAGAAAACTTCAGAACAAGAATTCACCTCTCCAAAAGCTAGGACAAAAGTTACAGATAGCACAATGGCTACATATTGATTAAATAGTTTATCCAGATATATAGGCAAGGCCTGCAGGACACAAGCGTTAAACACAATGGAAAATAGATCAGCATTTTGCAATGGCTTATGGTCAGAGAAACCTAGATGAATCAATCAGAGTAGAAATGCTAACTGAATCCACCTAAGGAAAACATATGATGGTTTTAACAGCAAAAGACTAGTTAAAAGAACATGATATATGTCATAATCCGAAAAGTCTTGATTTTTGAATTCGCCAAGCTAAGAGGACAGAGTATACAGACTTGTTTCTCTTTGATCATTGCCGCAACGGTCATAACTTGCCCTTTGGTTGTTTTTTATGTTATTCAGAAAGACATCTACCACTCAAGGTGTTCACTTCTTTTCAATCGGAACTCACGTCAAAGCTCCAGTGAAACGAGAGAACGAATACAAGTCAAGATAACGGGAGGGAACTTTACAGACAATTGAATGATTACCTCCATTGAAGCCGCATTACATAGAAGCAAAGTTACCAAAAGTTGGTGCTGCTTTTGAACCACAGGGAGGATAGCAGCTGCATAAGAATCATGAGATTTAATTTTCTCAAACAGTAAAAAAGAAGATCGATAAAATCTTCAGCACATATGGAACACACAATAGCTTCGCTATTTCTAAAATCTAAAACACCATGAAGGGCAATTAAACAGGTAGACAATTAAGTCATCTAAAAATCACAAATCTTCCCATCTCCAAAGCCCTAGGGAAAGCACACAGATATGGAAACAATGTCTTCACAATCGGAGAGTCGGGAGTCACCGGCTTGTTTTTTCTCAGCAGGAGAGCCACTGCGTCGGAGGATCTCCAAGTCGACAAGACTAAGAGACATCAAGCCGAGCGTCAACCCCGACATGATCCCGGCGAACAGGACGAGGAAACAGCAGATCCCGGCGTAGATGAACCACCACGGATTCCCGAACGGGATATCCGCCTCCAATTGTGTCATTCCGTTCTTCGTCATTATCATCCTCGCTATCGCCATCGCGTTGATCACCCGCATCTTCTTTCTTCACCTCCTGCTGCTGCTTTCGCTATTTTGCTGTTTTGGAGTTCCATTGCAATTTGGATTTGATCTGATTTGCTTGGTTTTGGAACCCACAGTCTTGCTTTGCTTGCTTGGTGATGGTGTGGGTTTGCTTTGGAAGTTTGTCGTCGAAGTGAGTGAGCATGAACTTAGTTGTGTGTCAGTCGACACCTGTTGCTGGCTTGGTTTGTGAGTTTATGAGAGGCAGTAAAGGTGGTCACGGAGCGATTTGAAACGGATCCGATAAATCAATTTTTATTCCGTTAATTTTATATATATTTTTATTATAATTATAATATTTTTATGTACATAAATTTAGATTTTTTTATTAATTTCAATTTTTAATCTCATAATATTTCTCTCCCCATCTTTTTTAATTTCTAACCATATAATATTTTTTAAAATAAAAACGTTCCAAACAATTTGAGACGGACCAAAATGACAACACGATGTAATTATTTTAAGACGGAGATAATAGTATTCTAACTCCGCTTCGTGAGAGAAGAAATCAAAATTATCCCGTTTCGTTTTTATTTCGTTGGATTTCTACCCCGATTCACAATCGTAAATTATTTCGTCATTCTGTTCCGTTTAACTAAAATTCACTCCATAACCCATTAATACGCTCCTTCACTACGTCACTTTTAAACACTCTTTACAATCTATAATTTTCAATATTATATATAGTATCACGTGTAATACGGGAAAAAAAGAAAAAAATAACATATTCGTATAATCTCCTCAAATATAGGGTATTGACCTAGGATTTTTTGTTTGTGGGGGTTAATCTTAAATAAGTAGATTAATATTATCATTTATTTTAATAATATATTTTTGTGTATTATTAAAATTTGAATGAAAAAAATTACCTAAATTTTTTTCATCAAATTTTTTAAAAATTTAGTAGATTCCTTGTTCCCCTTTTCACCACTAGCACATTATCTCAAACATATCATCATCCACAGCCTTGCAAATTTGATTCCTTATTTTTGTGTCCACCAGCACCAAATCTCATTTATTCTTTGTCCATCGAGATTTTGACTTGTCAATCTCTTTTGATGTATCAATTGGACCTTTTTTATCTTTGGAATGAAGGGGTCATTTGTGACTATATCATATATCCTTTCATCAATAGAGTCCAAATATAAAAGCATTCTTACCTTTTAGTGATTGAACTTGTCAAATGAACACATTGGTGGTTCTCCATCGTTAGGACATTTAGGTAGTTTCGAAGAAGGCATTCTTCCTCTACAAAATAAACTGTTAATAACCCCTTTGCAAATACAAAGAAAACTAGACATTTTCTTCGCAATAACTATAAAGTTTAGGAAATTAGGCTCTAATACCAATTGCAATTCTTAGAGTATTACTCCCTCCGTTCCATAATATATGTAACACGTGTCTATTTGGACCGTCCCAAAATATATGCAGCATATCATATTTAGTAATCTTTTCACATAAAAAAAAATTAGAGCAATCATCATCTGTTACAGTACACTCACTAATCCCTCTCACAACTGATACAGTTAACCTCACTATTATCAAAAAAATATTCTTTCTTCACCAAATTCCGCACAAATTCAACACATATATAAATCCGCGTATTGGATCAAACTGTTACCTATATTTTGAAACTGAAGGAGTATAATATAGCCCGAAGGGGGGGATAGGCTATTAAAATTTTATTTATGCAATTGTTCTACTACAAACTAGCGGAATTAGTTTGCAATCAAGATTAAAGTCCTTTGGAATAATCTCTTTGTGTCCAACAAGTTTTCTAATAGTTCTAAAATATAATATATAAGTAGTAAATGACACATAAATTTTATACTGGTTCATACAATCGTTGTCAAATAATCAACGAATATATTGCCCAGTTTTCCTTGTGTGACCATTGGTAAGAGGTAGTTCATTACCTGTTTGTTTTTTGTTTACAAAGAATCGATTTCTTACACAAATCACTTGTGAACTGATCTGTTGTAGAATTGTTCTTGATGCAGATTAGTGAACTACTTTTCTCAGATCTTCAATCCAACACACAATAACGATTGCACGATAATATTGAGAGACTTTTTCAGCATGCTAGCAATTCCTCACAATCGTAAATCTTTTTTGTCTGAATTGGATCTTCTTTTATAGGGGTAAGGAAATCAAAATCCGTGACTGTATTATTCTAACGATGATAGCCAGTCTGTTCGTCCCTTATAAATTTCCTGTGATGTTAACAGGTTCCTCTTATAACAGTATTCAATTTCGGACAGATTTCAAATCTTAAATCTTCAATTTGACCTTTACTCAAATCCCTATCCAATCATCAACTAGCCCTACTACATCTTCAGTCTATTGTGCTTTTGGCTCTGGTACAAGTCATCTCTGCTGCATCCAGTCTATTGCGTTCTGTGACTTGTTCTTGATCTCGAGTTCTTGGCCCTATTTCTAATAGATTTTTGGTTCTTTTGCTTCCTATATCCATCTCATACCACTTATCCTGAATTTCTGATGTCGACTGTATCTGGTGATCCAAAAATGCCTCCCATCTGTGATCCTTTGCTGCACTATTGTTAGCATTTTGGGTTGTATCCGACCACCCTAATTCTAAGCCTAAGTAAATGACTACGAATATGTCATAATTTAAAATTTTTTTTATCAATTTCTATACAAGTAAAGGGATTTCACATCAATCCTAACAAATAGTTCTTGATTTTATCCACTCTATTCATGTTAGTGTCAGTGATCAACATATCATCAACATACAAACACACAATAACATCGTATTTTTTAATAAACTTGGAGTAAATGCATCTATCCACACTATTGAGACAAAAGCCAAAAGCAAGTATGTTGGTATCAAACTTTTCATACAAGGATTTAATCAATGTGTATATTTTCTTTTCATTTTCAGATAGCACAAACCATTCGCATTGCTCCACGTATACTTCTTTATACAAGTCTTTATTCAAGAAGACGGTCTTCATATGCATTTGATGGATATGAAGATGATTAGACGAAGACAAATCAATAAAAATTCTAATAAAATAATGCGAGCAAGGGGAGCATATGTATCCATACATTTTGTCTAAATTTTTTGACCAATAATCCTACTTTAAAAACTTGTATAATTCTATCAAAATTGCCTAAATGAATTTTTAATCTCATTTATTAATTATAAATTTAATAATTTAATCACATATAAATAATAATTACATGGTTAGCCCCATAAATAATGTTTTACATGCACTAACGAGCAAGCAAGCAAGAGCCCTAACCAAACCCACCGTCCTCACAACTCGAAGTCAAGTCACAAGACCCCATTTCTCCATACCCTGCTCTCACTCTTGATTCATCTCAGCCTTCTTCGAATTCAAAAACCATTGCTTTGCCATTTTTTTCGCCGACCATCAGAAAAATGGAGATTCCGAGGGAACAACTCGCTGCCCTTCTCGATCACGGCCTCTACAGCTCCGCTCAACTCCTTGTACATCTCCTCCTCCTCCCTAATTTTCCTTTTTTGCGCTAATATCTTCACATATATTTAATGGAAATCCCAATCTAGGGTTTTGGTTTACAACTTCACTCATTAGAAACATATACTTTCTTAAATTTTGCATTTTGGGTTTTATTGTCGTGCAGGGTTATTTCCTCGTATCATCGTCGTCATCGACAGAAGGCAGCTCTGGTTTGAAAGCTGAGAACTTGGTATGTGTACTTTTCAATGGGAACTAACTGTTTGGGTGTGAATAAGGTTTGTTATTTGGTTCAGCGGTTCAGGTGGTTCGTATTAATGTTGGTTTTTTTGTCAATTGTAGGTGTTTCTTGGTGATGCATTGTTTAAGGAAAGGGAGTACCGAAGAGCGATTGTGAGTGACTTATGACTTTTGAAAGCTGAGTATTGTTTTGAGGTTTTTTTTTTAATTGCTTGATTGCTTCTTGTACGATGATTCTATGTGGGCAACTGCTGAAGGGAGCTGTTTGTGCAATCATGCTGCATTCCGTTTGATGGAATGGGCGGCCTAATGGAATGGCCTATTTCTCCGGAGTGGAAAAAAAATGTTGATTGGTTAATTAAATTCTGGCCGAACGGGTCATTTTTTCCTCTAGAGTGATTCCTTTCTAGACCCCATTTCATTCCGCTTCTCACTTGCTAGAACTGCTCATTCTAACTTGGATCATTAAACCATTCCTTGCTCCAAACACCACTTCAGTTCTTTCTTAGTAGTGATTAATATGTCAAGCTACTTAATTTCCCTTTTTGGGCCATAGCCATGATCGTTTCCACTTCTTAACACTCCTTGCACATTCTCAAAAGATATACCATGGCTCTTTTTTTTTTTTTTTTTTTTGAGATTTAATGCCTTGACTTAGACTGTGCTTAATAATTCGCCAAGTATAGTAGCTTGTAATGTACTCAGATGGTGGTTCTTGCTCTATCTATTTACATTTTCGAAGTTTGTAATAACTCTGAACTCTTTGAATTGCCAGCACATGTACAAACAGGCTTTGCAACTCTGCAAGATTCTTCCCAAGCAGAACACTCAATCGCTTAGAAGTTCATTATCCTTGTCAAACAGGTCTCCTCCAAGTTCAGTTAATGCTTCAGTTATTAATGAAAACGAGGTAGAATTACTCTTTGCAGTTTTTTTTAATCTTAAAAAGCAAGTGATGTTCTCTTGATTTTTTATTTTTTTGTTCATATCTTTCAAGAATATAGTATTCAGATTGGTTCTTGATGCATTTGCAAGTGCAACAGGTTAAATTCAAAGTTGCTTCTTGTCACTGTCAACTAAATGAGGGCAAGGTTGCCCTTGTTGAGGTATGTTCTCCATGATTTCTCTATGCTGTTTTGCCCCCTTTTAGAGAAATATATTGTTGATTCTGATGGGATGCATCATTTTGTTTCTTCTATATAATGTGCTACTTCAATGATATGAGCCAAAAAACCAAGCCGCACACACTTGTGTGAGCATTATCACAAAGCCTATGTCCAAGCTAGTACAAATCCAGCACCTATATCATACAAAAACCAGGCTCATCACTGTCATAGCAACACCATGGACTGTCATAGCAACACCATGGTAACATACCATACAACATTATTGAAGCTCATCAACACAAAGCCTATGTACAAGCTATTAAATATCCAAGCATGATCAACTTCTTATCATCTTCATCTCAACTATCATATAACACAATTATCACTCCACGAGCAAAACAAGCTAACGAGTCCCGTTTGCTTTGCTACTATTAACAGTAATATGAAGTCCCCTCGGCTTTATAATGTGTTACCCATCCAGATTTCAAGTGACCTCTAACATCAACATGTGTTTTGTCAGAACAGGACACATTTCCATTTTGGGCTTTTTTTCCTGACTTGTATGGTTGCTTGCAACATCTACTTTATAATGTCCAGAATGTCCCAAGTTTTGGATGTGTTTTTGTTCATGAAAATATTGCCTTAACTTGTGTACGACTTTGTCCTTGCTTTGAACTTCACATTTCTACCCTAGGTTTTAGGTATATTTCATTTGGTTTTATGGTGTCATTGCCATGTTTACTCTTATATGTTGGTATAATTCAAAGGTTTTCTGAATCATAATATCAACTCTTAATCTGGTTTTGCTTTATAGATGGAGGGAATACCATACAAGGCGAGATCGCTTCCAATGCATCTTATGATGGGGAAGTTGTACAGAAGTTCACAGCATCATCGTGCAGCTGTTGCTTGTTACAAAGAGTGCTTGAGGTTTGTGCAGTTGGAAATCCAGGTTTCAGCAGATAACAACCTCGAGATTTCATTTGTCACAAAAATTTCAGGTTCTATTGTGTAGATTTTTGTTGCATTTATGAATTAAATTTCAGGCTTGTATGCTACTGTTTTGTGAGAGTTTGATGTAGTCTAACTCTTACCCTGTTTGGATCTGGGTAATAAAGAGCAGAAAGAATTGCGGCACTCCGATGGAATGGAAAGGTCACGTTTGGTCTGTCCATTCCTACGAGATTGCCGATTCCTTTTGTAATGATATTCCATTAAAAGAAAAAAAGTTTTGATTCCGGAGGGAAGGGTTTAGAATTGTCTAATTCAAGCTGGATCGGAATGAGTTACATATTTTCTACTTGTTTTTAAACCAATATAATTGAATCATATTGATAAATATGAAAAATTAAAAATCAAGTCTTATTCGATGCCAAAAGACTTGCTTAGATCAGGGTTTCGTGGAGAAGAATGTACAGAGCCTAACTTCAAAAAGCGAGAGGTTGTTTCTGTAAAAACTTGAACCTATCAAATCTATCAGTGTTTTACTTTAATCCGTTCCAAAGTGATGGTTTTAGTTCCTAGAGTTACAGAATTATGACTCATCCGCTCTATGATACTTTATCAAGTTGTCTGGTTCAACTTACAACTAATCAGTGGATGTTTGGTTCAACCTTTGCCCAAGCTTATAATGGAAGTTTGGCTTTTTCTATATGGGTACTATATCTTATTTCTAATGTAGCGTCTTACAATGCGGTGAGAATTTGGGAAATTTAACTTATCATCAAAATGCTCAGTCCCGTCATATTGAGATGTCATCTGTTGCAATGGTCGAATTTTTAGCAATCTATCGTACAAAGTTTTTCCTATAATCAACATATCATTAACTTTTGGCAGACGTGAACTCCTCGAGTACTGAAAAATTGATGTATTTAAACAAGATGTTAACCTAGAGCAAAAAACTACCAGTATCACTTGATTTTCATAGGGTCTGTGGGCTGTTCATCGCTAGTTGCAGGATACATTCATGGGTTATCCTTACGACCACACTTTATAACAGTGTTCCTTCAACAAGGAAGTCTGGCATTTGGGATCTCCTTGAACAGATAAACCTGCATCAGCAGATATTAACGGGATGATCATTTTCTGCTATGCATGACTGCTATTTTGATTGCATCAAACCGTAAAGCCCTGCATTTGGTATGAATTTCTTTGTGTGTTCTTTTGGCAGGAATTGTCCCTATATCCTTGAGGCTATAACAGCTTTGGCTGATCTAGGAGTTTCTCCCAAGGATATCATTTCATTGTTTCCGCAGGTCTATCTGAATCATTCTTACTAATGATAATGTTCAATTTTCCCAATCCTTTTCTTTCTTTCTTCTTTTTTTCCATGAACCATCAATCTCCATTTGACATGATTATTAAGTTTTTACTTTGTAATCAAGTTAGTGATTGATCTACTATTCAACAAGTTTACCCACTAATTATGATTTTGACTAATTCGATTAGATAAAATTAGTCGCACTAAGTTGTAAACAACCTTCAGGGATCAAATAAATTGGGGAAAATGCGAAATGCTTTAGATAATAGGATTCATTTGACCTTGTGAATGGTTGTGGAATTGATGATGGACAATATAGTGGATCTAATTTCAGTAAGAAGGTTGTGGATTACTGAGGCTAAATAATCACAAAATCTCGGTAAAATTGCATTTAGGTCTTAGAGATTATACATTCTCAAAATTAATGATGAGAGAGGTAGAGAGCTTGAACCATAATCAGTCTCACATTAATGCTACATATAACACAAATTAAAATTAGTGTGTTTAAACTCTAATTTGGTTATTTGTTAACTTAATTGGCCAGAATATACTCCCCTTGTCCCATAATACATGCGATACTTTTCTATTTTGGTTGTCCCAAAATACATGCAACATTTTCTTATTTGGTAAATTTTTCACACAAAACATCCTCTCATAGCTACAATGTGCTCCGCAAACTCTCCTTCAGCGAGTACAGTAACTCCCACTAACCCCAATAAAATCCAAAAAAATTAACTCGCATAAATGGTTGCATCTATTATAGGACGGAGGGAGTAGTAACCTAGCTATACTGATCAAAATATAAGGTGAGCAAGCTAATAGTCAATCATGAACAAATATGATAAAGGTTCAATCTTGCATCTAATACTCAGTCAAAATCAACCATCGACTCAATACATCATCCAAGTCTCATAAATATACAATTCTTCATGACCTTATTTCTCCTACTGCAGAATATACTCATTCATAATCATTGAAATGAAAAAACGGTATCAGGATGATCAGAAACCCATCGAAATCTAAATGAGAATGAAATTGTGAATCTGAAGAGGTCTTCTTGAATTCAAGTTGTAGAACATGGAAATTTTTTCTCTGCTGGTCTTATGAAATTTGATTCTCTTTAATATTTTTATGTTTTTTTCTCTAAAATTCACGTGCTAATATTACATATTGTGGTGATGTGAAGCTGTGGATCTGATTTCTTTCCCAAATTTGTGCTTGTATTTATGCTCTTTTGGATGATGCCTTGATTGTAAAGCTCAAGTAAATCTTCAAGATGAAACTGCCAAATTCCATTGATCACATCTTCTGTTTTTCATGTTAAATTGTTAATGGATTTTGTCCTGATAAATTCTGGTTTCTTAAACATTTGTTTCAGACGCTGAACAGGAGCGCTAGGTCTCTCTCTGATCAGCCTGATTCTAGTCGTTGGCTGCAGGTAGGAAAAGTTCCTACCTTGTACTCTCTGATTTCCTTGGTTGTTCCTTTTATTTCTGCTTACCCAGCATACAACGACAACCCAAACCATAAGCTTGCGATGGAAGACCTGTATTTGTGGTTTCATATGTTAACTTGCTCCTTCAGTATGACTTTTGGGCTTGCAGCAGCAACGTGCATTAATATGGGTAGGAGGATCTGTTCATATGATAATATAACTAATCATTTGTTCATATGTCTTGGCACTCACCTCATAGTGATATGCAATACTTGCATATTTTGGTGAAGATATGTTTCATGATACCAAATCACAAGAGCTCATAAACGTCATGAATTCTGTTAAGTTAATTTGTCTTTAGCTGACGGTTTCACTGTGGTTCACAACATGATGGCATTGCTTCATAGTTTCATTATTTGGTGTCCTCGTGATTTATACTTAGGGACTCATATTGGAAGTTAGCCTTAATTTTTAAAAGTCTAACATGTTTCTTCTTAGCACTGAATCCTATTTTAAGTTGGTTTTGAACTTTAGATATTCGCTCTTCTGTTGTCTTCTACCATCAGTTATGCATCGTTAAATCAGCCAACTCTTGGGGGACTGTCCTACTACTTCCTTGTCGCATAGATTTTGTTCATCGTCCCAGTGTGAAGTATTTCGTCTTACTCCTTTGGAAAACCAGCATAAAATCAATGAGATGAGTCGGAGTATAATACAAATGATAATTGTTAACAACATTATAGTATTTGATGCCAATTGTTCGAACCCCGCAACCTCATTGTGTGTTTGTTATGGGTGTTTGTTTGGCTCGATGGATGCCCTGAGTCTGTATATTGTCCACATTCGAGTGAGGAAAAATGTAAATACTAATAATATGTTGGATTTTCTATAATTTTTTTGAGTGTTTGCTAAAGTTGGTTCTCAATGCTAATAATTTGGGGCTTGCAAACGAATACATAATATTGAAGGGAAGTACAACACAATTTAGAACAGATGAGAGATACTGCTATGTTTAATTAGAGGCTGTAAAAAAAAATAAAAAAATGCTTGCTTCATATAAGGTCTTCCACGTGTCAACAAGTCAATTCTTCTCACCATATGTTTGAGAGTGCTGACTAACATGGTGTACTAAACCCTAACCCCTAAAAAAAAAGACTGTCCGGATCAAATTTTCGTTTTTTGAAGGAACCATGGGAGTATCTCCGTTCTTTCTTCCCCGAATCGCTCCAAAAAGAGTACGAAAAAAGCATTGACATATTACGATCGTTGTTAACTTAATTGAGTTTAAAATCCAGAGAGTTGCTGTGTGGTTGAACACCTTAGCTAAGAGCAACTCTTGATCGCTGGAGGGACGATCATGTTACTAGTTTAGGAACTTGCACTTGGCATTGAGCATCATGCTTCGAATAAGCTTCTCTGAACTAAGTAGATGTGCTGAAGAGCATTCTTGTTTTGATCCTTGTATTAAGATTTAAGAGTTAAGAGTTGTTTTGCTTCAGTTTTACAACCTCTTGTATCCGGTCTGATTATGTCAAAGTCAGAGTTGATGTGTACTTTTTTTAAAATTCTAATTTGCCACTTCGCCCCATTGTGCAAACCATACTTGTATATTTAGTGTTTAGATCTTCCCATGCACTGCTATTGGTACCTCTAGATATGCAGAGTAGAACAACATAAATAATTTAGTACCAAAAAGGAAGAAAGAAATTGGTAATTGGGACCTTGTTCCTGTGCCTCTAACAGACACTTGTTACCATTGCGTTGAATGCTATTTGCTCTTTCTTGCAGCGTTATGTTGAGGCCCAATGTTGTATAGCATCCAACGATTACAAAGGTGCGAGAATTAGGTCTTTTTTTTTCTTTTTTTTCTTTTTTTTGCTGTGTTACAACATTTGTGTTTAGTGTAATACTTACTGAGACCTTGTGTGGGTTTTTGTTGCACGATTATCAGAGAAATTAGGGGGGTGGGGGTGGTAAGGTGTCACAATTTGCTCTTAGGGAACACATTCATTCAAGAGAAAAAAAAAATCCAACAATAAAAAGTAGCTGAATTATACCCTGAAGAGATCTCATGAGGTTTCTTGGTTCAATATTCAAAAATACATGAGTGGATATCGATAGGACTCACGGTATAAAAGTTGGTTTGTTGAAATGGAAAAATGCATTGGTTGTGTCAAGTGACCGTGATGTCACGGACTAGTTAAGTGGGGAGGTTGGTCTTGAAGAATTCTTTAGAATTCTCCACAAGTTTTATGACTTTTTCATACCTTTCTAGAGTTCTCTAGGGTTCTCTGGAATCCTCTAAAATTGCCTAGAGTTAGGAAGAGTTCTCTAGAGAATTCCATATAAATATCTTGGGAGGAAGAGTCCAGATGCCAAATCTAGAGCTCTCCATAGAGTAGTATAAATAGGGGTGAGGCCTTTGGCCAAGGCATCTCATCTCATCTCATTCTTGTAAACACAAAGCATACATTGTAAGCTTCCAAGTGTTCTTAATACAAAGCTTGTTTTCAAGTTCAAAGCTCTCTTGCGTTCTCAAGAATCACCTTAGAGTGACGAGTTGGGCTGAACTCGAGTGAAGGAGTGAGTAAGTTGAGCGCCACACGGGTTGTGAAATTCTAACCCCGTGACAAGTGGTATCAGAGCGTTGGTTCGTACGAGAGATGGATTCAAGCATTGTAACCGAGCACGGTGAGGAGATGGCCACCATGAATGTCACCATGCGCAAAGAAAAGGGCAAATCGAAGGATGCCCGAGCGGCCGTGGAGTCACGACTGTCACGGATGGAAGAGATCATGGCAAAAGTGTTGGAGCGGCTTGAGGATGATGTTCCTAGCAACGAAACCATGGAGGCACGGGAGGAAGACCTCAAAGGTGAGTTGCAAGGCATCCTCAATGCTTGTTTGGACAACCTTCGTAAGGAATTCCAAGAACAAATGGATGGACTTCGTGCTACTGTGGTCTCTCTTCAAGATGAGATCAAAGTAATTCAGGAGGATGCCACGCTATGCAAGGTCATCATAGCGAACAACGTTCCTAACATGGGGCGGGGCACTCGGTTTGATCCACCCAAATCGAAACCTTTCTCCGGAAAAAGGAACGCCAAGGAACTTGATATTTTCCTCTTCAACATGGAACAATACTTTGAACAGCTGGGGTTCGAAGATGAAGAGAGAAAGATCATGACCGCGACCCTTTTTCTTTCGGACACGGCGTCAATGTGGTGGCGTCGCCGTTATAATGACATTCAAGCGGGGACGTTCGTCCTTGATACATGGGAGGATTTCAAGAAGGATCTCAAGTTGCACTTCTATCCGGAGAATACGCAACATGAAGCGAAGAGACAACTTCGGAAACTGAGGCAAACCGGCACGATTCGAGACTATGTGAAGAGTTTCACGGAACTACTCTTTCAAATCTCGGACATGTCGGAGGACGACAAGCTCGTTTATTTTCTTGATGGTCTCCAACCTTGGGCTCAACAGGAGTTGCAGAGACGCGGAGTGCAAAACCTTGCCAATGCCATAGCAGCGACGGAGTCTCTTGTTGAGTTCAAGAGGAACGATGCCTCACGGAGCAAGAGTTCAAAGGGCAACTTTGAGAAAAGTGGAGGAGACAAGGAGGACCGAGGCAAGCAATCATCCAACTCCTCCAATGATGGATCAAGCAAAAGCGACAACCGAGGGTGGAACAAGATCAACTCCAAGGACGCGGGGAAGTCCAAAGGAGAGGTAAAGTGTTACTTATGTGATGACCCTCACTATGTTCGTGAATGCCCAAAGAAGAAGGCACTCACGGCGATGGCGGTACGGGTAGAGGAAGAACCCGTCCAGGAGCCGATCAAGATGGGATCGCTCCGGATCCTCAATGCGGTGAAGGCGTTAAAGGAGGAATCGTCATCAAAAGGGTTGATGTACATCGAAGCGCGGATTGGGCCGTACACAACCCGAGCCTTGGTTGATACCGGGGCAACACGTAACTTTGTCTCGTTGGAAGAGGCAAAGAGACTTGGTCTCCAAGTGGTTGAAGAGAAGGGCTTACTCAAAGCAGTAAACTCGGAGGCCAAGCTAATCTATGGCGTAACCCATGGCGTGCGGCTACGTATTAGGGAATGGAAAGGAACGATTGATTTTTCGGTTGTTCCTATGGATAATTATCCACTTGTCCTTGGGCTCGATTTCTTGGACAAGGTAAAGGCCTTCCCGATCCCCTTTGCTAGTGCCATGTGTATAGTAAAAGGATGATGGAGCTTGCATGGTCCTGGTGGAGCGACAAGAGAAGATCAAGGGGAAGGTACTCTCGGCCATGCAGCTATCAAAGGGACTTAAGCAAGGGGAACCGACCTTCCTAGCCACATTGAAGGTCGACGAGGACCTTCAAATAGAAGAAGAGGTGCCACGAGAGATCACACATGTGCTCGAGGAGTTCTCTCATGTCATGCCGAAGGAACTCCCGAAGAAACTTCCACCAAGGAGGGAGATGGATCATAAAATTGAATTGGAGTCGGGGACTTGGCCGTCCGCAAAGGCTCCATATCGGATGGCACCCACGGAGTTGGAAGAACTTCGAAAGCAATTAAAGGAGTTGTTGGATGCCGGCTTCATCCAACCCTCCAAAGCGCCCTATGGAGCTTCCGTGTTATTCCAAATGAAGAAGGACGGTTCTCTTCGGTTGTGCATCGACTACCGTGCATTAAACAAGGTAACCGTCAAGAACAAGTATCTCATTCCATTGATTGCGGATTTATTCGATCAATTTGGGCGAGCAAGATACTTCATCAAGTTGGACCTTTGGTCGGGATACTATCAAGTGAGGATCGCCGAAGGAGACGAGGCCAAGACAACGTGCGTAACGAGGTATGGCTCGTATGAATTTCTTATCATGTCTTTCGGCCTAACAAACGCACCGGTTACGTTCTGCACGTTGATGAACAACATCTTCCATCCCTATCTTGACAAGTTCGTGGTGGTATACTTGGACAATATTGTCATATATAGTACCACGTTGGAAGAGCATGCCCAACACTTGAGGTTGGTCTTCAAAGTTCTTGAGGGCAACGAGCTCTATGTCAAGAAGGAGAAGTGCTCATTCGTCCGTCAAGAAGTTTATTTCCTTGGGCATAAGATCAAGGATGGGAAGTTGCTCATGGATGAAAGCAAGGTGCGGGCTATCCAAGAGTGGGAACCACCAACCAAAGTTTCGGAGCTTCGTTCCTTCCTTGGATTAGCCAACTATTATCAGCGGTTCGTAAAGGGGTACTCAGCAATGGTTGCTCCCTTGACGGATCTTTTGAAGAAGAACAAGATTTGGGTTTGGTCGGAGGCATGTTCGAAGGCCTTCGAGGAAGTCAAGAAGGCCATGATGGAAGAACCCGTTCTTAGCCTAGCCGATCACACCAAGCCTTTCGAAGTGCACACCGATGCTTCAGACTTTGCTATTGGAGGAGTTCTTATGCAAGAGGGACATCCAATAGCATACAAGAGTCGAAAACTTAATGAGACGGAGAGGCGCTACACCGTCCACGAGAAGGAAATGACCGCGGTGGTACATTGTCTTCAGACATGGCGACATTATTTATTGGGAGCGAAGTTCGTGGTCATGACGGACAATGTTGCCACAAGGTATTTCCAAACCCAAAAGAAGTTCACTCCAAAACAAGCACGGTGGCAAGTCTTCTTAGCGGAGTTCGACTTCGAGTTTGCCTATAAGCCGGGAAAGGCAAACTTAGTGGCTGATGCATTGAGTCGCAAGGCGGCATTTGCGGCTCTATCAAGGCCCCAAAGTACTCTCTTAGAGCAGATCAAGGAGGGGCTCAACCAAGATCCAATGACGAGGAGCGTGGTACAACTCTCCAAGGAGGGAAAGACCCGTCGTTTCTGGCTCGAAAATGACGTTTTTTATATAAAGGACAAGCGGATCTATCTTCCCAAATGGGGAAAATTGAGGAAGGAGGTCATTCAAGAATGTCATGACTCTCAATGGGCGGGACATCCCGGGATGCATCGCACTATGGCCTTAATAGGTGAATGTTACTATTGGCCTAATATGGAAGTGGACGTGGAGACGTACGTGCGAACATGTCTTGTGTGCCAACAAGACAAGGTGGAGCAACGTTCGTCGGGAGGACTTTTGGAACCACTTCCCATTCCATCAAGACCATGGGAGAGTATTTCCATGGACTTCATAAGTGTCTTGCTAAAATCCAAAGGGTGTGGGTCGATTATTGTGGTTGTCGATCGTTTCACAAAGTATGTAACGTTTATTCCCGCTCCGACGGATTGCAAAGCCGAAGAAGCGGCACGTCTCTTCCTCAAGAATGTGGTGAAATACTGGGGAGTTCCGAGAAGCATAGTGAGCGATCAAGATCCTCGCTTCACGGGCAGGTTTTGGATGGAACTCTTCAAGCTTTCGGGGACGGATCTCAACTTTTCTACCAGCTTTCACCCCCAGACTGACGGCCAAACCGAACGGGTGAAGCTTTGTTGGAGCTCTATTTGAGGCACTACGTAAGTGCCAATCAACGAGATTGGGTGAAGTTGCTCGATGTTGCCCAATTCTCCTTTAACCTACAAAAGTCGGAGGCAACTGGGAGTAGTCCGTTCGAGTTGGCAACGGGACAACAACCCTTGACTCCGAATTCGCTTGCGGGTGGCTACACGGGGAGTAGTCCCGCAGCCTTCAAGGTCGCTAAGGAGTGGCACGAACAAGCGGAGATGGTTCGTTCCTACCTCAACAAAGCGGCCAAGAAGATGAAGAAATGGGCCGACAAGCGTCGTAGGCCTTTGGAGTTTCAAGTTGACGATCTTGTCATGATGAAGCTCATTCCCCAACAATACAAAACGCTAAGGAAGGTACATAAGGGGCTCGTTAGGAAATACGAGAGACCCTTCCCGATAATCAAGAGAGTGGGGAAGGGATCTTATCATTTGGAATTCTCATCACGATTCAAGATTCATCCGGTCTTCCACGTAAGTCATCTCAAGCCATACCACCATGATGAGGAAGACCCAGATCGAGGCATATCAACCCGCGCACCAATAGGGGCGGTAACCACTTCTTATGACAAGGAAGTGGAAGAAATCATGGCCGATCGAGAGATCCGAAGGTCAGGGATACCACGCTATAAGGAGTACTTCATCAAGTGGAAGAATTTGCCAATGGAGGAGGCAAGTTGGGAGCCCGAAGACTCGTTGTGACAATTCAAGGATCAGATCGAGGCCTATAAGTCCGTCGCGACGAGGACGTCTACGACATAGGTGGAGGAGCATGTCACGGACTAGGTAAGTAGGGAGGTTGGTCTTGAAGAATTCTCTAGAATTCTCCACAAGTTTCATGACTTCTCCATACCTTTCTAGAGTTCTCTAAGGTTCTCCGGAATCCTCTTAAATTGCCTAGAGTTAGGAAAAGTTCTCTAGAGAATTCCATGTAAATATCTTGGGAGGAAGAGTCTAGATGCCAAATCTAGAACTCTCCATAGAGTAGTATAAATAGGGGTGAGGCCTTTGGCCAAGGCATCTCATCTCATCTCATTCTTACAAACACAAAGCATATATTGTAAGCTTCCAAGTGTTCTTAATATAAAGCTTGTTTTCAAGTTCAAAGCTCTCTTACGTTCTCAAAATTCACTTTAGAGTGACGAGTTAGGCTGAACTCGAGTGAAGGAGTGGGTAACTTGAGTGCCGCACGGGTTGTGAAATTCTAACCTCGTGACAGAACTGTCACCTGTAAAGTTTAATGGAAGAATGCAGTGGTCTACAAAGCAGATGATAAAGTTTCAGCTTTTACAAGAATGAAAGGCGGGTGGCATCCAGCCGTGAGAGAGACGGGTTCGAGGTGGATGTATCAGCCTGTGAGAGAGATCAACTTACGGAGGGGATGTATCAACATATCGAGGTGGCATCCAAGAATGAATTATACATGACTGAAAGACGGGTTCGTATCATCAAACCATGAGAAGTTAAGAAAGTCCGTGTATGTGTCCAATTGAGAGTGATGAGACACAAACTTTCATGATGGGAGTAGGAAGACAAAAAGAATCAAGGGAACATTGAAATATGACATGGCTTACCCCTAATGTTTTATGATGCAGTGTAAAACACTCTTCACTGTTGTGAGGAAGATAAACAAAGGAGTGGAAAGAGAGAATTAATTCAAGGCATACGAGAATACAATGGTAGGCTTATCAAGAAAATTGATCGATCCTCCACAGTACATATTCCAGCCCTTTATAACTTAATTACTTGAGAGTTCTCTTGAAATTACTTACAAATTGTAGAATTTGAATTCCTAAAGAACTCTCACAGTTCCCAGATAATTACAATTCCATAAGAAGTAACAACTTTGCCCACATTTTATATGTCAGCTGACATGGTAGATATGTCGATTTGAAATATCTTCTGAAAGATCAGGTTAGCAAATGTCAGATGCCTGACAAAATAGGGATAATTAGAAAAGATAAAAATGATTCAGTTACATCAATAGTGTGTGCAGATGAAACTCTTCTATGTTCACTTACATCACATATGATGTTTACTTCAATTCTTTGTGGAATTTTTCTTCTTATACATCAATACTATCTACAAATGCAAATCCTGTGGGAATGGGGAATCTGATTATTTCTAAAAGACTAGAACTCTCCAAATTATCCCAACATTTGACATCCGATAAGAAATTTCTTTGGCAAGTGACATCACCATTGGAAGGAGGAGATGACTTAGGATTGAGGAGATTGACACTCCGGCATCTTTGGTCCATCTCATATGATGTAGTGAACCAATTAAGACGAGGTGTTAATGTTGTTATATTGCTTTCTGATATTTATCTTATAATTCGCTCAAAGACGTGCTACTTATTTGATCAATTGTTGAGGGAGTTTGTTGACATTCTTGCTGGCAGGTGGTATAGAGATTTTGTCAGAACTTTTGCAGCGGTTTCCAAATAATATACACATATTGCTAGAAATTGCAAAGGTTGGTAAATGATTTGATGTCATGGATTTGAAATCATTGCGGGATCCGTTTGTTTATGTAATTATTATCTATCTTTGCAACAATGGTTCACGAGAATTATTCTCCCCTTTAACGAATTCATGGATACATATCATCTTTGGGAAATTAGTTGTGAGGATCTAATGCAATCCACACCAACTGTATTTGTTTCGTATCAAACTGTGCTATGTCATGCCTAAAGCTCTGGTGCAGTACCACAAATTGAACCTTTACCATGATGATGAATTTTTCATCTCTCTTTTCAATCTTTTTTCCTTTTTTTTTTTTTTTTTTTTTTTTTTTTGTGAAAGGAATGTTCCAACCAGGGTAGCAGTTTTTCGTTCATGATAAAGATACTGCTTAAGTTATTCAGGGCTTGTATTACATATGAGAGTAATTTTTATTCATTGGTTTCTTGTTTAATTTGACATCTAGTTGAATCATTTTTTTCTTGAAGGACAGTCATTGTGCTGTGGTCTTGTCCATGATTTTGTTTCCCACATTTTTCTAAGCTCAACAGTCGTAAGATGGTCTGCTAGTCAGCCACGCATCATATTAAGAGTGTCTTTGTCATTGGCTCAAGTTTCTACTTTCTCCATCGGTGGTGTAAGACTGTATGAAGTGCCTCCTTCTACACCTTGGAAAAGTCCTACTAGTTGGAGTCTCTTTCCCATCCTTCGGTAATTATGGCCCGCAAATCTTGGGGTTTCCATATTCTAGGGAATGGCTAATGAATCAAGCTGTTCTCATGTTGTTTTCCTCGTTGCTCTGTATCAAACTTTTGGATGTGTTTTATGTGGTGGTGCCATCTCTAATATTGTTTTATGAATTTTCAAGGTCGAGGCTGTTATAGGGAAGAATGATGAAGCCATTTTGAATTTCGAAAAGGTAAGAGCCGTCATTAGTTTTTGGTGCCCTTGATTGTGGTTATTGACCTGTTTATAACATTTGCCTCCCAAATTCAATAATAGGCTCGGACTATTGATCCATACATTGTCACTTACATGGATGAGTATGCGATGCTCCTAAAGATCAAGCCTGATCTTTCGAAGCTGAACAAGTTAGTCCATGACTTGCTTAATATTGACCCAACTAGGCCTGAAGTGTTTGTGGCCTTGTCAGTGTTGTGGGAAAGGAAAGATGAGCGAGCAGCTCTATCTTATGCAGAAAAGGTCCGACATTAATTATTGCTTTCAGTCTGCCTGCTTTCATTTCTCACCTATTAGACGATCCTTTCTCTTTTGAAAATTCTTATTTTACACCTTCATTCTACTAATTTTTGCAACCAGAGCACCAGAATTGATGAAAGACACATCCCAGGTTTTATAATGAAGGTACTTGCTTCAAACTTCCATATGAAGACCCTGATACTTGTCTCAGTCTTTAATACAAAACTCTGTTGGTTTATCCTTTTACATGTCCTAACAGTTCTGTCTCTCTAGGGTAACTTGGCTTTGTCATTGAATCGGCCAGAAGCAGGGGTAGCAGCCTTTAGGGCTGCTCAAGAGTTGAGACCTGATCTTCGCTCTTATCAAGGTGATACTGATACATTCACTGAGCTTGTACATCTTTAAAATTCTTTCATTTCTTGCCTATGGTTCACTTGAAAAGAGAGATAAGCACCTACTCCTATCATATTCGGTGAACTTATTCAATTAAAGCTAGTCAGTCACGTGTGGCATATTTGATTTATGATTATACAAGTTTATGAGTTCTGCTTCCTCCCAGATCATTTTGATTCTCCCTCTCTCCCTCCCCTCCCTATCTACCCCCTTTATCTCGCTCTCTCGTTCTCTTGATTGATCGAAGAATGCATTATTTTCTCAGGTTTAGTCCGTTCTTATTTGGCGCTAGCAAAAGTCAAAGAGGCATTATATGCAGCTAGAGAGGCAATGAAGGCAATGCCTCAATCAGCCAAAGCTCTTAAATTAGTCGGAGATGTGCATGCAAGTGTTTCAAGTGGAAGAGAAAAGGTAAACCCGCTAAATGATTTGTTTCAATTCATTTATCTCGTTTAGTTAAATATGAAGTATCTCTATCTTTTAGTGTCACTCCTGCTTCAGTGATAGAGTTGGACGGCAATGACCTACAAATGTAGTATATTCTTTTCTTATGTTCGGAGTATGCTAAAATTTCTCGTTGCGGCTATCAATGGGATTATCATCAGCTGGAGCACTTGACCATGCTGAATGCTGAATGATGCAACAAAGATAAGAAAAACAAGAGGTGGGGGCACCGAATGAATTTTGGTTCCGAATAAGCTCGGTCCCTCATGTATGAAGAGGTTCGCTGCCTGCCCGAAGTCCCAAACTAGTCCAGCGAGTAATAGTCGATACCCATTTCTTAAGTTTGATTTGCTTTTTCCGTTGATGTTCAATTGAGTATGCTAATTTCCTAGCATCTCAGGGATGAAGTTTTAATGTCATGGGATAACACATTAAGGTTCCGAATAAAATATATAGAATGGAATATGGGCTTAATGTTTTTGCAGTACCTTTTCTTTAGTCAAACATCCATAGAATTTCAACATCAATGCATGGAAATTATCAGGCAAAGAAGTTTTATGAGTCTGCCCTGAGATTGGATCCGGGTTATCTTGGAGCTGCACTAGCACTTGCTGAGCTTCATGTGGTTGAGGGCCGAAACGGAGATGCTGTATCTCTTCTAGAGCGATATCTCAAAGACTGGGCAGATGATTGTATTCATGTTAAGCTTGCTCAGGTCCTTGCTGCTGCGAATATGTTACATGAGGCACTCTCTCACTATCAGGCTGCACTTAGGTAAGAATACATTGCTTGCTCCTCACCAATCCTTTGTTTTTTCTATTGGCAGTTAGTATGCATCCTTTGCCTTCAAAACTATTAGTCCCTCCGTCTCCCTCCACAAAAATCGCTATGTGTTATTTTACCTGACCATCCGACAGAAATTTTAATATTTCCTTGAATAATTTTTTTTTATCAAGACTGCAATTTTGAGTGCAACACATCCATAGTTGTCAACATGTGACTCGACACGTGACTCGATTTTCTTATTTTTGGACTCCTGACTCGACTCGTAACTTGTAAGAGTTTATGTTGTTGAACTTTTGAGTCAATTATATGCTCCTCCATTAACTTGTGTAGCAAAATACTCTGTCACTTATATTTCCTTCTATCTCAAACATTTGAAAATTGAAACATTGTCTATACAAATAAAGACATTGAATGAACCATTAGATGCACTATTCCATTGTTAGCAAAGAATATCGAATGAAATGGACAGAGGGAGTTTCAACCCTAAAACAGGGAGAGGATCGAGCATGGATCAGTAAGAACAATGGAAGATTAAAAAAATTAAAGAGGATGAAGCAAAAAGCAGGATTCCATAATAGGGCATATAGAGAAAATTAGCAATAACCAAGGAAGACAAAGACAGGCGAAGAGCGAAAATGATGCACCAATGTCCACTGATCCTGATTTATAAACTTATGAAAATTATTCTTTTTTCCTTTTGCCTTATTTTCAATCCTAGGCCAAAAATACTTATTATTAGGGTGAATCTCATTCTTGCATTTTCCTGTCATGACTCGTACAACTTGTAAATTGACTCGACTTGACACGACTCGAACGAGTTTCATGACCTGCGAGTCACCCGACCGAGTCGACTCTATTTTCTGCTAACTCGACTCGTGACTCGACTCATACGAGTTGAGCAAGTTTGATAACTATGAATACATCTGTTCTTTTTTTTGCCACTCACTCTTGATAATTTCATGGGATATTCCAAAAAAAAAAAAATTTAAAAATCTCAAATCTGTGCGTAGTCTACATTCCATGATATTTGTGTGACTGAAGAGTGCTTCACATTTAAAAGTAATCAACTTCTTCATTTAAAAGTAATGAACATGGGTTGCAAACTTTAGTTTTCTTTCTTTCTTCTTAAACTCCAGAATAAACGCCCTAAATGAAGCTGCAAAGAAGGGATTGGAGCGCCTGGAGAAACAGATGAAGGTCTGTTCCCCGTTGGTACCGTTGCATCATTTTTCTTCAACTGTCATGTCTGGCCTCAAGATTCTTTGTAGCTCGTTGATGAATTGTTGCTTATACAGGGAGTTGATCCAGATGCACAAGAAGAAGATGAAGATAATGATAATGACGTTGATGACGCTGAAGGCGATGGGGAAGAAAACGAGCTCTTCTGAAAAGTGGTCTCATTGTCCTCTGATTAGTTTTCAAGGATCGTCTTTTCAATTTAGTTCTTCCTTTCGTAGGTTTTCCTCTCGGAGATGTGCTGCGATAATTATTGTGGTAGAAATTCAGCTTCACATGTAGGGTATGAGGTAGAATGGGTTTCTGTTGTATGTCAATGAGACAAACGTACCTTATTCTGTACATTTTCACCTGTAGCCTGTAGCCTTGTTCTGATGGAAAGAATAATTTATTGAAAAAAAGGTGCTAACTGCTAAGCTTGAAAGTGCGCGTACCATGTAGGGAGGTTCCATTTGTGGAACCTATATTGTGGAAAATTCTATAGGGAGGTTCCATTTGCAATGAAGATCAGATACAAATCGGTCACAACTTTAAGTAGCAGTGTCACGCACTAATGCACACGGTCGAGACCTGTTTATTCCAGTCCAATGTCCTAAAAAACATTTTCATTACTCGAGTGGTTTATGACCGAATAATGATTAAATGGTTTATATGATTGATTAAGCGGATTAATGCGTTGTCAAGATTTAAGTATATTTAGTAATTATAGATGAATAATATTCTATGAATAAATAAAAACATGTAAAACAAGTCATAAAAAAAATTAATACAAGCAAAGCTTCTGGGCAATTTGACAAAAATATCCAATGAAAATTTCATTTACGTTATAGCACACATTTCGATTTTTACAATTCATATGCACGAAACTGCAATGTATACATGTGTGATATACAGTTGACATGATCGTTATTTACAGTTCACGGATGCTAATCGGTTCTAAAACGTAAGTGAAACTTCCATAGGATATTTTAGCATAATTTATCGTAAAGCGTATTATGGAGTTTCAAAGATTAATAACAAATCTTGGACAAGTAAATATTTTTCTGAATAATATTCTTTTTGTTTAGAAATTAATTTCCTTTCTCAAAATTTAAGTATTGGAAACCGAAACCAAGAGTTGGAAAGGATTTGACATGATCGTTATTTACAGTTCACGGATGCTAATCGGTTCTAAAACGTAAGTGAAACTTCCATAGGATATTTTAGCATAATTTATCGTAAAGCGTATTATGGAGTTTCAAAGATTAATAACAAATCTTGGACAAGTAAATATTTTTCTGAATAATATTCTTTTTGTTTAGAAATTAATTTCCTTTCTCAAAATTTAAGTATTGGAAACCGAAACCAAGAGTTGGAAAGGATTTTTTCTTTTTTTTAAATCTGTTTTGGCATTCACATTTGTTTTTCAAATGTTTTACATTAAGTGTTGATTAGACGCTTTTAGTAATTAAATAATGAGTAATCGGTCGAAACGTTTAAACAACCGCTTAAAACGCTTTTTAGAACACTGTTCTAGTCATATACAGTAGAAAGTTAAATTATGTAATACTCTCTCCGTTAAACGTGAGTTAGTTTTTATGAGTGATGACATTTATAACCTTATAGTTCTGTGAGAGAGGAATAATAAAAAAATAAGAATAAAAAAAATATTATGATGAGTTGATGTGATATTAAATAAAAGACAAATATGTTTTATAAAAAAAACTTCACAAAAAACTATATGCCAAGTGGCCTATCCATTCCTAAAAAAGTCAGATACAACATAGCATACAATAAATCATAAAAATGACATGAGGCTCGTCCGTTTAAAAAGTGACCGGATTATCTTTATAATCATAAACATCGTGAAGAGAGATGAAGGGGCTTTGACCATCGAAATGTAATCCATACATGCACTATCTTTATCCCTTTTCAAGACGTTTAAGATTGATGAACAAGATCTATCATCAGCATTTGATTATAAGATTTGTCCTTGAATATCGTGGAGCGAGATGACGGTACATTGAACAAACAAGATCCATCATCGGCGTTTGATTATAAGGTGTGTTCAATGTCCATCATATCGTTTCACGACGTTCAGAATTTTGATCTATATCGTTCGAGATTACGAACCGCAAAAAAAGCATAAATAAACATGCAGATCTATTCCAAATATAAATCTCGATTCATATCGATATAGAATGGATATGACACGAAGCATCAAAAGTATGTACCTGGAGTAGATCGACAAATCTAAAACCATGTTCCATATCCCTTTTTATATGAACATAGATTCACTGAACAAGATTAATTAAATTAATTCGTCCGTTTTTTTATAGACCAGACAAGAAAAAAACATATTTCAAACCATTATTATTTTCATATGACATGTTGCTTTGTCCTTTTTCATGAAAATGTAGCACTTGTTCAATACTGTCTTAAAAATAGCCGGACTAATTATTATCCCAAACATCATGAAAAGAGATGAAAGAGTTGTGACCATTTGAAATGATATCCAGACATGCACAACCTCTCATCCATTTCCATGATGTTTGAGATTAATGAATTAGATAAATCATCATCTTCAAAGTAGAAGTATACTTGAAGATTGTGGAAAGAGATGATGACTCGAGAAACAAACATCGTCTTTAAAGTCAATATCATGTCATCTTTTTTCACAACGTTTAGATTTTTTATCTTTTGTTGTCTTCAAAAAGGTATACTTTTGAAGATCGTGAAAAGAGATGATGACTCATTAAACAAACATCAAAATCGATATCATTGCTCAGTGACAGTCGTCTCTTCTCACGACATTTAGAATTTAGATCTACACTGTTCAAAATTTACGCTCATCAAAAGAAGTGCAAAATTGATGATTTTTTGAAACTTGAATGGAGAAGCAAATGGAAAATTCAAAAATAAAATCCAATAATCCATCGAATTAAAATTCTAACCTTCTGATCTTCCTCATCAATCATATTAACTCGAACAATATCACCCCCTTATTTCTAATATACAAGGGCACATCATCACCCCCTTATTTCTAATATACATGGGACTTTATGAATATGTGACCCACGACATACAAAGTTAGTATGATAAGAAAGATCTGAAGATTAGGATTTTAATTTGATGCATTATTGGATTTTTTTTTAACTTTCCATTTGCTTCTCCATTCAAGTTTCAAAAAATCGTCAACTCTCTAAACGATTTGCCACAACTAGATTCGTGGCTGGTTGTGATATGGGCAAGTTGTGATAGGTTGGATGTTACACAAAGCCACAAGAAACATTTATATATAGATCAACTGGAACTAGTAATGCAGTACAGAAACAAATGACTACATATTTTTTCTTTCAGGAAAATACAGGACTAGTTGTGACTGAATAGCATACATACTGGAAGGGAAAAAAAAAAAAAGAACTAGTTGAACTTTTACAAAGATGAAATACATATAAAACGTTTTTCCACTTAGGAATATCAATACAATGGGATCTGTCGAGTCACGCTATATCTGAAGGTCTCCAGGAACTGTTGAGGTTGCCGAGCCACTAACAAGAAATAGCAAACACTCTACAGCTATAGACACAAGGCTTAATTACAATTTAAATCATATCCTATTTGGGGACAAGGGCCAATATTTGGCTTCTTATGATCCCCACACACTTTTGTATCTCCATATATACAGGAATATTCTCCGAGCAGCTCCGATGTAAACTGGTAACAGCAAAATCCAATATTTGAGCCACATCAGCAGGTGGGAACTGCCGCTCGCTACATCTCTGAAACAAAATTTTACACGTAAATTTTTTTAGGGCACCTCTTTCACCTCAACAGAGATGCGCACACAGAACTAAGACTACAACTCCAAACAGATGCATGTAATAACATTTTTAGTAAACCATTGGAAAGTTGAACAACATGAATGCATCAACAGAGATGTGTGCTATAAGAACAGGGCGCTATATGCTCATCATTTCTCAACATTGGCACACAAAGACAAAGATACTCCCTCAATCCCATAAAATATGTCACACTTTCCTTTTCTAAACATCCTATAAAAGATGCATTGTTTCCTGATTTAGAAATTTTTTCCAACAAGAAATACAAAATTACCCCTCCAAAACTACTATAGTAGCCTTCACTAATTTATCTTTCATCTGCTATCCATTATCTTTCAATTAAGTTCAGCACTCGAGCTACTTTCAAATGACACAAAATTCAACACAACAAAATAACTATCCAAATCACAACGTTGTGGGACCGAAGGGAGTAGGAAGATAGATATAAATTTCAATTCGTCGTTATGCTGGTATCCGGGGGTGGGGTAAGGGAAAGCAGCAACTATGCATATGAAATTACCTGAATCATCAGTAACATCGACACACAATTTGTGATGAGCTCCAAAGGAACTTCTGGCCCACATTCATCAGACATTCCAATTGGCTTTGACTCAGCTGCATGATCAACTACTAATTCAGGTGGAGGTGATCGATTATGGGGAGCTGGACTACCATTAGGCTGGCTGGTCAAGATTGAAGCGCTCGGATCATTTGCTGAGGGAGAATTACATGAACTGTCTATAGCATCCTCAGCCTTCTTAAGCCAATCTTCCCCTTCTTTCAAGGATGACGTTGCCTAATGAAAAACCATGGCAATGAGATATGCGTACAAAAAGGTAAGTCAATTCAGCTGAGATTGACGACATTCTGATGGACTGTGGAGAAACTGCAATGCCAGTTATATGTTCACGAGCAATTGCTGATCGACCAAAGGGTGAATAGGTCAATAGGCAAATCTTGCCAGGTTAAATAGAACTAGGAATAGTGTTGGGCCTGTTGGCGGACATTGCATTGAGAAGGGACAGGGAATCGTGACACATTAGGAAAATAAATAAATACTCCCTCCGTCCCAAATTAATTGAAACGTTTTTCTATTTGGGCCGTCCCTAAAATAAATGAAACGTTTCCTTATTTAGAAGTTTTTTTTTCATACAAAATTATTAAAACACCCCATGTCAAATCAAACCATCCCAGTACCATATCTCTTCCTTTTTTTCTCTCTCTCTCTTTCTTTCACAAATTCACAAGGATAAAAATATCATTATATTATAATTCAACACATAAATTTCCGTGTCAAGTCAGAACGTTTTGATTAAACTGGGACGGAGGGAGTAAAAAAGGACTAAATGGTATGCATGTCTTCTATGGAATCAATTCACTGAGAAAAACAGGAGTATACTAAAACAATAATTTGCTGGGTATTAAGTTGAAATAATGGTTTACTAGGAAGAAACAAAGGAGAGTCTTGAAGTAAACTTGAAAATTTGGGCAAGCACAAAGGAGATTTCACATTATAGTTTTACGGAATTAAGGGAAAGACCTTGAACATAAAGTGTGCATTTAGTAAAATCCTTGCACGTGGAAATAGCTCATATTAACAAGTGGGTCTGGAAATTTTCGGTGATCAATCAAATCATATCTAGGTCTAATACCAACAATTGGGCGGCAAAACAACTAGAGGTTGAAAGAGTAATGACAAAAAGTAGAATAGCTTACGTGGAATCGAAATGAAGAGTGACTTTTACAACACTTTTACCAACATATTGTTTCGATCAGCTGAGTAAAGTTGCCTCAAAAGAAAATGAAAGAGCATTTGTCTGTGATAGACTGTTGGAGTGGACATGCTGTCGTAGGAAGGCAATTAGAAAAAGGAGTACAAAGACCTAGAAGAACTTCAAATGCTAATATGAATAAGGACATTTGGGGAATGGGTTTTGGTGTTGGGTAGGTTGAGTTTATGCGTACTGTAAATTTGTCGAGGATCACTAAAAAATTGAGTTATCGAATGGGATCCTAAGACAACAAAAAAGAATCTTCCATAAAATTTAGAATGGCATTAAAGCAAAGTTTTTCTGTGTACCTGGATTGCAGCATCCACCATTTTCTGTGCTTTCATTCTTGAGGTCTCAACAATTTTTGGAAGATGAGATCCAGAATCTTGACACTCACATATGGACTGATTAAAAGAGGCAATGAATGCAGCTCTATCATTTGAACAAGCAAGTGATTTCTTTGACAGAATTGAGGAGCTTCCATGATAAGTATTCCTTTGCCTCAATCCAATCAAAGCAGAAGCAACCTACAAACCACGGCATTAAAGAACACATAAAAACAATATTCTTCATAGCAGCACCATTTTGGAAGCAGCAAGTAAAACACAATTCGAACCTGCAACTGGAAATACTAAATCAGTCCCTTATTTTAAGGGTAACAAAGTGCTAGTCACGAAGCATGTTTTTCTTGCAAAACTAGTTCATGATGTGCAGACACAAATCTCAAAATAGAACATATTCACTCTCTAATATATGCCACCTTTTGTTCTAACCAGGCATGTTCTATGTTTCCTTTGTTTCCTTTATGAAAGTAAGGGATGGTAAAGAATATGCATGCCTGTTCAAAAATTTCATCAAGTTGGACAAGCATTGCCGCGTAATTCTTCTTAAAGGAATCCACATCCTTGAGAGAACTATCTTCAGTTACATCATCATTCATTCGTTTAAGCTCACTCACCAAAGCATCCTGCAAGAAGAAAAAAAAAAAAAGCACAATGAGAATGAAATTATTCTTCAACTAGACTACAATAGAAGTAAGAGCATGACATAACGTAGACTCATACTACACTGTAGCAACCTGACAAGTACATTATTATTATTATGTTATTATTATTAGTTGATATCTCTTTAAGATTTCTGCAATGACATAAATGCTGCAAAACAGGCAGCCGATTGCAACCTTATAGCAGCCTATAATAGCCACTAATCAGCTTGTTTATAGTATCTATTACACAGCCTTGCGCCCAGCTATAACCCACTCACACAAGCAATTAAAAGTATGACTCCATCTTCCTTGTCATAAAAAAGGATCAGGCAGGGGTGTAATTTGGAATAAATATTCATGCCCAACCTTGTCCCCTGCTCTTTGTCCCATTTCCACTTCATTTCCTCACGAAAACACAACCTGAAATTCTCCGTTCCAGCACATACCATCAACCCTCAAGCATCATAAATGCATAATTATAGTGCAAACCTCCCAAGTTCAAGCCTTAAAAGCCGATGAAATGCGAATAAAAAAACGATTAAAAGAGAAGTGTCTGCAATCTCACATTTCCTTTAGATAATTCTTTAAAATAACTTAAACCAAGAACTACCCTCGCATAATATCTCATAAGACTCTTATTTCTAATAGTTTTTTGCAAGCTAATCAGGAGAATGATGCAAAAAGAGGAGTTGCCAACTCAACCACACCAAAGTGAACCATCTATGGTAAAAAATGAATGTCATTATAATCTCTCATAAAACTATCCTTTGACAAATTAAGGAATGTTGAATATACATTTTTTTTCATTCTTGTATAGTTTTGTTTGTTTTTATATTTTCATTTGATGAATTTCAACGTATATTAATGAGAAATAGTACAATTAGTTATTACTAATTTTTGGATTATTGAGTTCTTCGTCTGTCGAAATCAGTTTTGCACTTTAGCAGATAATGAGAATCTTGTTATTTAGAGCCTAAATTCAAATACAGATTGAACTTAAACAGTAATCATGATTAACACAGTTAGATGTGTAGAATGGCCTTGGTGGACACAACGTCTCAACTTAGGCGAATTGGAAGCCAAGGATTTAGTTTTATCATTTCATATTTTTCTGCTGATGTGATATCATGTTCAAAAGAAAGGTTTGGAGGTGAAGAGATGACCGTTTTATCAGGTCTTGCTCCCAATTTTCAGGAGCAAATACATCATAGGTCATAGGGAAACTACAAGAGAGATTTAAGGATTGGTGTCACTCAAAATTTTTTATTACGATTTAGTATAACCTATTTCTTTTAATTACCAATCAATCACATAAAAACTTAAAATCCAATATTGCCCCTTCATTCAAAAAAGAAATAGAAGATATATCAATCAATTATAAAAAATCAATCCCTTAAAGGAAATATAATATTAATCATCCCCTCCAACTTATCGACCATAGTCATCAAAATCCGACTGCGTCAAAAACATCGTCACCATTACCGGAAAACACTAAACAATGCATAAAGGGGTTGAAAAGCCAAACACATTGCTACCATCGTCAGAAAACACTAAACAATGCAAGAAAGGGCTGAAACAGTGCGTCAAAATACATTGTCACCATCGTTAGAAAACATTAAACAGTACACGAAGGGACTGAAACCGTACGCTAAATGCATTGTCACCATCGTCGAAAAACACAAAACAGTGCACGAAGGTACTGAAATAGTGCGCCAAACGTATTGCCTCCATCGTCGGAAAACACTAAACAGTACACGAATGGACTAAAACAGCATGCTAAACATCTTCTTTGCTTAC
>JAOVYX010021781.1:0-15357 GCA_035668315.1 Drosera spatulata
TCAACCATTGTCCCTACATTTCTCTTAACCTAAGCAATCCACCTTACTATCTAGCTTTATTTTATCTTCTTTTGAGTGATTAGTTTAGCTTAGTTATTACCCTTTAAACACACCCCCCCAATTCCTAAAATCGTAATTACTTTAAGTTAGTTTAGTTGGACATTCACGATTTCCCTGTGGGTTAGACCCTTACTTCCACTACTGCATTAATTCCATATTTATAGAGTGAAAGTGAGTGCTTATAAATACTAATTTGACGTGCATACGACACCACGCATCAGGCGTACCTAGAGTCGTAATTAGCGACTAAGGAACCCATTTTTGCAACAAGGTATTGGACGCCCTATTTAAGAAATATAATGTCAATCATACAATATCCACAGCCTATCATCCACAAAGGAACGGACAAGTTGAAGTGTTCAATCGTGAGATCAAAAGAATTTTGGAGAAAATAGTCAATCCGAAGAGGAAGGATTAGAGCGATAAGCTGAATGACGCTCTTTGGGCGTATCGAAAAACATATAAGACTCCAATCAGAATGTCTTCGTGCAGAATGGTGTACGAAAAAGCATGTCACCTACAAGTGAAAATCGAACACAAGGCATGGTGGGCAATTAAAGAGCAGAATTTTAAATACGTAGACTCTGCAAATATGAGGAAGCTCAAAATCTTGGAACTAGACGAGATTCGTCGTGATCCATATGAAAATACTGCTTTGTACAAAGAAAAATTTAGCAGACTTCATGACGAGAAAATTTCACGAAAAAATTTTAACGCGGAAGATAAAGTCTTACTTTATAGTTCCCGGCTAAGGTTATTTCCTGGAAAATTAAGATCGAGATGGGAATATTCTTTCATTGTTAAAAGGTCTACGATCATTGTCGAAATTGAGAGTTAAGACAGCTCAAAAGTCTTCAAAGTTAATGGCCATCAACTTAAAAAGTACTTTGAACATGAAGATTCGGAGTGGTTCGATGAAATTCCCTTGGAGAGGGTGAATCGTATTTTAAAAAATTAATTCAATGTAATGACGATCAAGCCAACAACGTTAAACAAAGGCTCTTCTTGGGAGGCAATCCAAGTTTAGCTTAGCTTATTGTTCATAGTATTTTCATTTGTTTTTCGAATATGCAAATAAAAAAATCAAGCTGTCAAAAAAACTGTTTAACACGATATTTCACGACACTGGAAATATGTGTTGGGATGTATGAAAGTGTTTAAGATGTGTTTGTGGCAAAAACATAAGAAGGAAAATAATCAACAGTGCGAAATGCCCTGTCGCGGGCAAGACTGACTCATTTTTCGTGGGCGCGATCCTTAATCTTCACGGCCGCGATGGCTCTCACAGGGGATATATCCGCTGGGGCTGCTTCATTTTTCATTTCCCACATACACGCGTGCGCAAATTTCTTTCAAATTCTCTCATCCCGTATTCTCTAATTTCTTAAACTAATGTGCAGCAAAGGATGTATTCTTTCTTCCTGTGATGCTCACTGCTTCTGCTGTGTTTCTGAGGCTGATCCTCTAATGTTCTGTGGTGCCTTCTTTTCTCCCTGTAGGGCAACTCTCCTTGAGATCTTTGCCCAGATGACCTCTCCCCTGAGGCCTTTGGCTTGATGACCTCTCCTCCTGAGGCCTTTGACTTGATAACCTCTCCCCCTGAGGCCTTTGTAGCTTTGCATCCTTTTCTCCTTCTGCTACTGCTGTTGATTTTCTTTTGAGGTCGTCTGTTTCTTTTCCTTTCTCTGCTACCTTCTCCCAGATGGCCTTGTTGCTTCTTTCCCTTTCTCTGTTGTCTTCTCCCCCTTTTTGTTAGCATTTAGTTCAGAAGGGCTTTTAGTTCAGAAGTGGTTGTTTGTTGAGCAGTTGTGGCCTTGGCAATTTCAAGTTGAAGCTTGTTTTTAAGCAAGCTGAGCCTTGTGTCATTGTTGAGAATGTGTTCTTTGAGCCGCTATTAAGTGGTCTTTAGAGAAGTTTGTAGTCAGTGAAGGGTCGACTGAATGTTGGCCCCTTCGTTTGTTGAGGTTGGAAGCACTAAGCCTGTGCTACTGGAGATTTAGGGCATTGGCCCTCTGAATTTTGTCTATGAGTCCTTCAGCCATGTTGGAGAGTGATTCTTGGAAGTCTTCAAAACACTTGGTTTTGGCAGGCTTCTTAACTTCCAGCTAGTCTACAATTGCTTCAAGTCTATCTAGAAGGTCCTTGAATGCATCCTTTGTCCACTGATGCACATCAGTTGCCTTAGTCTATACTCCACTATAGTCTTTGGTGGAGAGGACTGTTGATGTACAAGGATTTCAGTTTTGGCCATGGTTCGTGCAGTAGAGGATGGCCTTTCATGGATTGGTGTCAATCTAACGTCTGCAAGGGCTTGCCTCAGACTTCTAACTGTAGTTTGGGGTGTCATTTGAATATCAGATATGCCCCTGTAGACTAGGCCTTGAGGGAATCCCATTGAGGGTGGATCTACCCTAGTCTACACCAATCCGAATTAAGAGGGGTAGGGGGGGTGAAAACACCAGGTTTAGAGGAGATACGCCTTGATCATGCATTTGTTCTCGACCAGAGGGAGTGTCACTCATCAAGTGCTTATTGATTTCTTCAAGAGTGAAACCTTTGAAAGTGCTTTCTGCTGGAGTCTGCTCCTCTCTTGGCGTTGAGGTTGTTTCTAATGAATCATCCTCCACTATGATCAGCTCCTCTGCTTGTGTGGGAGTAAGATCAAGTGTTGTAACTTGAGTGAACCCTGCTTGTTTAGTGGTCTTTTGATAGTCTGCAGGTATTTCTTCTGTGATAGCCTCTGTTACATCCCTCTGCTGTTGGTTCAGTTCTATGACTATATTTATTGATGTATCGCTACCTCTGCTTTTTCTGTTGTAGGCTCCTCTGCTGTTGTCTCCTCTTGTTTTTCTGACTCTGCTACGGTAGATGTTGCTAATGGAGACTATGCTGTTGGAGACTCGGTTGTAGGGGACTTTGCTACTTGTTCTTCGGCAGCAGATGTTTCTGCTATTAATTGTACCTTGATCCCCTCTTCATCGACCTCATCAATGATGTCATCATCATCATCATGGTCTTCAGGTTGTGGGGATTCATCATGACTACATCATCATCCCCTGGTGATGGTGCTTTCCCTATTGTTGGTCTAGACAAGTAATCATAAATCTCCAGTGTTGCTGCCATAGCATACTTGTCAACCAGCCTTTTCAATTCTGCCTCGACTTCAGAAGTATGCACAAATTCAAGATGTTGTAGCTTGCCTATTTTTGCCTTCTGGTTTTGAGGGTTGAGTCTTTGATTTCTAAAGCCTCTTTTTCTTGTTGGCCTCCCTTCTTTGAATTAGAACCAGTTGCTTAATTTCTGTCTCTGTTATGCCGTCTATTATGCCTATTTTTGTCCTGGAGCCGTCTGGGTTGATCCTGTACCTTGTTGTTATTCTTAAGGGGATGAGCTCCGGCCTTGCAGCCTTGGACTTCTTGATTGGAAGTTTATGCTCCTTGATGAACTGTTGGATCATTGCCTTATTTTGTGGTTTGTCAAGCATTTCATCAGCCTTGGCCCTGTGTTCCTCAACCTTCTCGTGAATGGCTTGGGCAGTCTATACTGCCTTCAAAATCTCTTCCTTTTCTGGAGATTGTGTTGTTATGGGCCATGCTTCTGATGTAGTTGAGGGCTGTCAGCTTCAACCATAGCCAATTCTATTCCTGCAATAGGGACAGGAATGATTGCCATTGTAAATGCCTCTGTTGCAGTAGTCCTCATCGTCAATGAGGCTACAGTAGATTTGC
Organism: Drosera spatulata; assembly: GCA_035668315.1. Taxonomy (NCBI): domain Eukaryota; kingdom Viridiplantae; phylum Streptophyta; class Magnoliopsida; order Caryophyllales; family Droseraceae; genus Drosera; species Drosera spatulata. The sequence continues at coordinate 3,789 of JAOVYX010021781.1, forward strand.
TCAGTGGTTGCTCAATCTGTATCCTTCTGAGTTTGGCTTCAATGGCTTTAATCTCCTTTCTTGTGTAACCTTAAGCACTTAGCTCTTGCCTGAGCTGTGCTTGTGGTCCTTCTCTGACTTCCTGATAACTTCTCTGAGCTTCCAGGATGAGCTTCTGAAGGTTTTTATCAGCACCAGCCTTCAGATACTTTAAAATGATGTTTGCATCTTGCAGTACAGTAATTTCTCGCTCCTTTGGTGGTAAACTCCTTGAGGATGATCCCTCAATTGCTGCTACGGTTGTTGGTCCTTGAGAATTAGCTTCAGTCTGCTCTTCTGTTAGTGCAGACTGTGCTTCCATCTTCATTTCTATAGGCTATGTAGCTGGGAGCTCCGATATTGTTCCCTCTTCTGAGGACTACAGGAGAAGTTTTCTCCTTGCAACCCTTGCCTGCTTCGATTTGGCTTCAAGTGCGTTCTTGATCAGCTTCCCTTTGGCCTTTTCAAGCTCTTTCTTGTCAGGTTGGTCTGCAGCCATTACTTTAGTCTGCACTGCTGCTGGTATTTTTAAGAAGCGCATTGGCTGCTTCCCAATCTTTCGGACATCATTTTGCTTGACCACAGTCCATGGCCTTCCTTCCTTGTCAGAGAGTTTGAGTTTCTCCTTTAGAATGATGCTGATAATTCTTTCAAATAGAGGTTGTCTAGCCTCTACTGCTTTTGCCAGTTGATACATAAGTAGCATGGCCCAATTGAGTTTGTGCTTGTTGAGGATTGCGCACATTACTTCTTGTTGGTCAGAAGTGATCTGATCCTTGGAGAATTCCCTAGACATGATCACCTTCTTTACCACATATGCAAGCAGTTTGTGTTCCTTGGACAGATAGTTCTTCATTATCCGTATTCCTTTCCTTCTGTCTATCCTCGCTCAGCATTGCGTGCCTCCTCCCATCGCTTACCACAGAAACTGGAATGTCCCTTGGTCCTTCATTTGAAACTCCAAGCAGCTGTTCGAAGTCCTTTGGTATGATGGTGATCCCAATCCGTTTGGTGGATGTATATGTGATGACCTGAAAGTCCTCAGGAACTCTGGACTTTTCAATGAAGTCTAGCACTTCTTCTTCATATATTCTACTAGTTTTCTCGCAGAAGTACTTTAAACTTGCGTCTTGAATCAAGGTTTCAAAATCAAGAACTAGTCCTCGGATATCTCCTTTACTAGTCCTCGGATATCTCCTTTACTTTATTTGATTCGTTCTTCAAGGTTTCAAAATCAAGAACTACTCCTGTCTGTAACCCAGTCTTCTTTGTTGGATTGTGTTGCTCTTGAGTTTGGTCACCCTTAAGAGGGGTGTTGGATCGGGTGTTGGCCATTTACAGTGAAATGGAAAGGGATTTTCAAGTTTGTGAAAGTGAATTCTGAGAGTTCGCTAACTAAGGTTTGCAGTAGAGCGCAAGAGAGAGAAAGAGTGTATTTGAATACTTAGATTAAGAGAGGAAGAGAGAAAAGTGTTTTTCGTTGAAAATGTTTTCATATTAATACTCTTTGAAAAGTTACCGTTGTCATTTGAAAACTAGCCGTTGCGCGAATTCGGTCACATATTTTGATTGTTGTGGAATTTTAGGCAATCTGTTTTAAAACGTTGCTTCTTTCCAAAAAAAAAAAAAAAAAGAACTACAGTAGAGTAAAAATAATGCTGGTCTGTATTTCACATGTGTAGAATAACAGTAGAGCATTTTGGCCATTTTACTGATTCAAATCAATCATGGTTCCTATCCCTTCCTTCTACCTCTCTTCACCGAGCATTGCGTGCCTCCCATCATTCACCGCTGATGGTGGGATGTCTCTGGGTCGTTCATTTGAAACCCTAAAGAGTTGTTCGAAGTCCTTTGGGGTGATGGTCATCTTCACTTTCTTGTTGAATGTGTATATGATGCCTTGAAAATACTCAGCAACCTTGGCCTTTTCGATGAAGTCTAGAACTTCTTCATCATAGATCCTGCTTGTCTTTTCGAATTATTTCAGTCCGGCATCTTGGATCAGTTCGGTTATCTCCTTCACCTCATCTGAATCGTTCCTTAGTGTTTCAAACTCAAGGACTACTCCCGTCCGCAATTCGATCTTTCTTGTTAGGCTTCATTGTTCTTGGGTTTTGTCGCTCTTGGAAGGAGTGTTGGATCGTGTGTTGGCCATACTTTCAGTGAAATTCAAAGGAACTTGAGTTTTGTGAAAGTGAAATTCAAGAATTTGCAAACGAGGGGTTGCAGTAGAGTGTTCGAGAGAGAGAGGATGAGAGTATTCGAGTACTTAGAATGAGAGAGAGAGAGTAAAAAGTATTATGAGTTGAAAAATTTTTCAAATTTATACTCTTTGAAAAAAGTTACCATTGCCATTTAATAACTAGCCGTTGCGTAGATTAAGTCACTGATTTTGACTGTTGAGGAATTTTTAGGCAATCAGTTTTAAAATGTTATTTCTTTCGAAAAAATAGAAATGCAATAGAATAGAAATAATTTTGGTCTGCATTCTACATGTGCAGTGGAGCAATATATCATTCTGGCCAGTTTACTACTTTAAATCAATCATATCCAATTCACCTCGGAAGTTAATAAATTTGCTCTCTTAAAGAAACTTTGTATAAATGTCTGGAATTTGTTTTTCTGTTGGAATATACTCTAATTTAATATTACCTTTTTGCACATGATCTCTGATAAAGTGATATCTCATATCCATATGCTTGGTTCTTGCATGAAAGACTGAATTTTCTGAAGTTTCCATTGCAGACGTGTTGTCACAAAGTATTGGAGTTTTTGAAAGCGTTATACCATAGTCTACAAGTTGTGACCTCCTCCATAGTACTTGTGTAGCACAGCTTCCTGCAACTATGTATTCTGCTTCTCCAGTAGAGGTTGACATTGTGGTCTACTTCTTGCTAAACCATGAAATCAGTCTTATACCAAGAAATTGGCATGAACCACTTGTGATTTTCCCGTCAACTCTACAACCTGCAAAGTCTGCATCTGAATAGACTGCTAGTATAAAATTTGATTTCCTAGGATACCATACGCCAAGATCTAGAGTTCCTTTGAGATATCTCAAGATTCTCTTTACTGCAGTGTAATGGGATTCCTTGGGATCAAATTGATACCTTGCACATACGCAGACTGAGTATTGGATATCTGGTGTGCTTGCAATAAGGTATAAAAGTGAGCCTATTATTCCTCTATACATTGTTTGACTTATTTGTTTTCCATTCTCATCCTTATCAATTTTTATAGTTGCACTCATGGAGGTTTTCATATGATTTGCATTTTCTAATCCATATTTCTTGTATGTGTTCTTCAGGTACTTGATTTGATTTATAAATATCCCACTTTCTAACTGTTGTACCTGAAGTCCTAGAAAATATTTCAATTCTCCCATTAAACTCATTTGAAATTTAGATTTCATTCATGCAGCAAATCTTACACACAGTTTGTTATTAGTGCAACCAAATATAATGTCATCAACATAGATTTGCACTAAGAGTATATGTTCCTTATGTTTCTTAAGAAATAGGGTGGTATCTACCTTTCTTCTCTGAAAATTGTTCCCATATAGAAAAATTGAGAGAGTTTCATACCATGTCCTTGGAGCTTGTTTTAAGCCGTATAATGCCTTGTCTTAGCTGTAGGCATAATGTGGATGTTCAAAGTCTTCAAAACCAGGAGGCTGTTCAACATATACCTTCTCTTGTAAGTTTCCTTTGAGGAAGGCACTCTTTACATCCATTTGATAGACTTTGAATTCTTGATATGCAACATAGGCAAGGAACATCCTTATTGCTTCCATTCTCGCAACAGGGGCAAAGGTTTCATCAAAATCAATTCCTTCTTCTTGTGCGTAACCTTCTGCCACTAGCCTGACTTTGTTTCTGAGAATTGTTCCATTTTCATCAGTTTTGTTCCTGAACACCCACTTGCAGCCAACAACATGATAATTTTTGGGTCTTGGCACCAGATACCATAGTTCATTTCTTTGAAACTCATTAAGTTCTTCTTGCATGGCATCAATCGAGTTTTGATCACTTAGAGCTTCATTTGTTGTCTTTGGCTCCATTGTTGATCTAAAGCATGTAGACAGGTACTCTCTAGTTGTTGCTCTCCTAGTCTGCACAGGTGCATCCTTGTCTCCAATGATGTCATCTTGTGTATGTGCCTTGATCCATCTTCTTTTGTCTTGATCAATGGTTGTGTTTTCCAGTTGTTGTTATATTGTGAGCTGCTCTGGCTTTGCTGCATTATTGTTCTCTTTAGTGTGTGTAGACTGCTCATCCTTTTCTGCAGCCTCAGAGCTCTTGTCGAATTTTCCTAGGTGATATTTGTCATTGTTATGTATATAGCATTTGCATCCAAAACCATGAAACTATTTGACACCTGGTGTCTGTCCTTTCCACAGTTCATAGGGGGTCTTCTTGTGCAGCTTATGTATGAGGCACCTATTCTGAACATAGCATTCACTGTTTACTGCTTCTGCCCAGAAGCTTTTTGGTAAATTAGCATCAGCAAGGAATGTTCTAGCAGCTTCTATCAGTGTCCTATTTTTTCTTTATGCTACACCATTTTGTTGAGGTGTTCTAGGTGATGAAAAGTTATGTTTAATGCCATGGTCATTGCAGTAAGCATCCACTTCTGTCTGATCAAATTCAGTGCCATGATCACTTCTAATTGTGATTATTTCAGTACCTTTCTCAGTTTGAACTTGCCTTAGAAATCTAGTTATCAGATTGCAAGTTTCACTCTTTTTGTGCAGAAACATTACCTATGCATATCTTGAATAATCATCTACTATAACTAGGGTATATTTCTTTTTATTCAAACTTTCTACATCCACTGGACCAAAAAGATCCATGTGCAGTAGTTCTAATACTTTAACTTATTCTGATGAGTTTAGGGGTTTTAAACTTGCTCTAATCTGCTTTCCCTCTTGACATGGTCTTGCAGTAGGTTATGTTCTAAACCTTTAACATAAGCTACATCTCTAAACATTAAGGAACCTGTACCAAGGGTTCCATAACCTTTAGTTTTACCGCCTTTGCCTCCTCCAAAGATGACTAGGGGTCCTTCTTCTTTTCTGTAATCTTTCAGAATGCTTTTGTTTCCTATCATGTGCCCATAACATCCACTGTCTAGGTATCATGTTCCTCCCTGCTGTTCCTGCAGTAAATCATTGAAAGCTTGTACATGGTACCCACAAGCATGGGTCCTTACTTGTTAGTTTTGGGGATCCACACTTGAATGATTTTCTTGCGTGGAGTCCAACATTCGAATGACTGGAGGCCAGATTTGCCACAGGTGTCTTATTGCCCTGCGTGGTCTCCTAGGATTTCTCTACCTCTTCCACTTCATTCTGCATGTACAGACGGGCTTTAGATGTGGTTTTCTCCATGCAGCATTGGAAGTATTGTTGCATACTGAATAGTTTGGTGCATACTGGGGTCTGTGTGGCCTTTTACTGGTTTCAATCTTATGATTACAGGCCTTCTGTACCTTGTGGTGTTCTGCACCAGTTCGTGCTCGTTCCTTGCTTAAGGATTTAACCCTTTGGGTTTGAGTAGTAAAGGCCTTAACCCTTTGCTCTCCTTGTTCAGTAGAGGCTTTACCCTTCTGCAAGATTTTTGCAGAGGTTTGCTTTGCCTCTTCCAGGCTGGTTGTGATATTGTTAATCACTTTTGAATGCGACATATCATTCAGCCAGTCCTTGTAACCTAAACCTGTCTTATCATGTGAGGATTGACCCATATTTAACATCTTTTACAAGTTCAGGGTCTTTCCATTCCATGTATCTACCTGAGCATGAACCTGAGCATTTCTCATTGTGAGTGTTTCCACTACTGCATTGAGAAGCTTTACCTTTTCATGTGATTTCTTCACCTCATTTGAGCTACTGTTAGGTCACTTGTTATGTAGTCAATCTCTTCATATGCTAGATTGTAATTCTCTCTAAGATTTGCAATTAGCTCGAGATTCTCTTTATGTTCGCTTGGGAGGGAAATAAGATTTTTAGAGGTTTCTTAAAGTGCCTCCTTCAATTTCTCTAAAGTAGCATCTGAGTTAGAGAGATCAAATACATGTTGTTTTTCTTCATTTTTTGCCATGAGACAGAGCTGAGCATGAGAGATTGTTTCTTCATCATCTGAGTCTGTCTCACTCCAGGTTTTAGCAGCATAGGCCTTGCCTTTTTCCTTCCTTCCAGAATTTCCTTTGCCATATTCCTTCTTGTTCCTTTGTGCAAACGACTCCTGTGCAGGTCGCCTGCATTGTGCAACAAAGTGCCCTGGCTTTCCGCACTTGTACTAGACCTCCTTCTCTGCTTCTTTGACTTTGGTTGAGAAGTTCTTCTTGAGATTTTTCTTCTTGAACAGCTTTCTGAAATTCTCGCTCATCAATGCAAGTTTTTCTGATATTGCCTGTTCACTTGCAGACGAGGTGTCACTGGTTTCCTCTTCTGTCATGGATCTCAAAATCTTTTCTTGAGCCTTGAAAACTAGAGTTTTCTTTCTAGCCTCATCAATTTGCCTCTTCTGCTCCACTTCCAAGTTGTATGTATGTAACCCACTATACAGTTGTGCTAAGGATATCTTGGCAAGATCCCTGGAGTCCCTTATTGCTGTGGTCTTTGTTCTCCAGATCTCACCAAGTGACCTCATGAACTTCAGGTTGACTTCTTTGTTATCAAAAGTTTTCCCTAAAGTTTTGAGATTGTTGATGAGTACATTGAACCTCTCATAGAAGCTGATCAAGTTCTCATCAAATCTCATTGAGACCCAATCCTACTGCTGCATCAGGATATCTTTCTTGTTTTCCCTGATTTTATTTGTTCCTTCATTTCTGAGCAGTAGAGAGTACCATGCTTCCTTTGCAGTGGTTGTATCAACCACTATTTCAACATATCGTCATCAAGTGCTTTGAATATTTGATTTCTTGCTCTTCTGTCCACTAGCACCAAATCTCAGTCCTCTTTTGTCCAGAGAGACTTAGGCTTGTCTGCTTCCCTGGATGCATCAACTGGATCTGACATCTTTGGAATATATGTCCCATCCATGATCACATTATCTATTCTTTCATCAATTGAATCCAGATGTGCAAGCATCCTTAGCTTCTAGTGATTGAATTTGTCAAAAGAGCATACTGGTGGTTCTCCACTGTTGGGGCATTTAGGTAGCTTTGGAGGAGCCATGATTTCTTAACAAAATAAACTATTAGTAACTTCTTTGCAAAGATAAAACAAAAGATAAGATCTTTTCTTTCCAAAACTGTTAAGTATAGAAAGTCAAACTCTGATACCAATTGTGAGATCCACAGGTGAAACCTAGAGGGGGGAGGGTGAATAGGTTGTTTTGAATGTTCATTGTAATGCAGCGGAATAATGTATTTCAATACACTGAAGTCCTTTGCAGACCACTAAGAAGGTCTGCAGCAGAGACTCAAACTTTGAGAGTTTGTCCCTGTTTGCTGTTGTAATTAATTTTTAATAATTCTAACAATTCAAAACAGTGAAAAGCAAATAAAAAGTATAAGATTTATACTGGTTCAGACACTCGTTATCAAATGATAATCAAGAGCTTAGTCCTGTCTTCCCTTGGTGACCAGTTTAGTCAACCCAAGAGGTGAGTTCACTATCTTCTTGTTTTTGTCTTACAAGATAACCCCTTTACAAGCTATCTAACTTGTCAAAGGCGAAGAACCTAGACCCTTTGCACAGATCCTATTGTGGACTCTGCTGCAGCTTTTGTTCTTTAGTGCAGACTAGTGAACCCTCTTCTTCCTGTTCTTCTTCAATTCAGCTCATTTGAACAATTTGAATTCAGATTGATTTTGCACACTTTGTACGTTCAATTCTTCGTTTAACAGCACTATTCTGTGAGCTCTTTGATCCCCTTTTATAGGCTGAGGGAATGAACCCGTTACTGTACTTGACCTGATGGTGACAGCTTGTCACATGTGACTCTTTCACTGATGTTAACAGCTCACCTTTTCTGATCCTTGTACTGTCACTCTGAACCTCAAATCTTTGATGCGATTAATCCTCAGACTTCTGCTCCAATCTTAGAAACCATCTCTGCTGCACTCCAATCTGCTGTAACTTAGTCTACACTCAGTACCGTTGAGACCTCGTCTGCACCCAGTTACTGCTGTAACCTTGTCTGCACCTAGATCTAATGCAATCCTTTATGCATTGCTCTGTTCGCCCATGTGTGCACGATTAATCCCAAATCCTGAAGCATTTGCAGGTCTTTTGTTGTCCATGCATGTGTTAGCTGCTTTATCGAAATTCTTTGTAGTATTCTGCATCTGGTGGCCCATAATGCTCTCTATCTATGGCCGTCTGTTATTCATCATCTAACCTAGACTACAGATTCCTAACTAATTTCCAGCCTAAGCATACTAGCAACATCATGGTTTATACTTTTAAGTTTTGTTCATCAATTTTTATACAACTGGAGGGATTGCGCATTCCTATTAGATATGTTGTCTTTTGCTTGGTTGTACACGACGGTGATCCTACCAGCTACAAAGAAGCCATTAGTTCTATTGATCATGATAAATGGATGGTGGCTATGGTAAAGGAGTTTGAGTCACTTAGAAATATCAAGTCTTCGAAGCCAATTAGATTCAAGTGAGTGTTCAGAATCAAAAAGGGACATAAATACAAGGTCTTTTGGTGGCTAAGGGATACTCTCAGAAAGAGGATATTGACTACAACGAGATTTTCTCTCCGATGATAAAGCACAGGTTGATCAGGTTACTTCTTGCACTGGTAGCAACTTATGATATGGAGCTTGAACAGTTAGATGTGAAGAAAGCTTTTCTTCATGGGTACCTAGAGGAGACCATCTATTATATACAGTAACCAAAAGGGTTCATGGAACCGGGTAAAGAAGGTTCGGTATGCAAGTTGAAGGGATCATTGTATAGCCTGAAACAATTTCCTAGGCAGTGGTACAAGTGATTCGATGGTTTCATGGTAACACATGGATATTTGTGTGTGAATATGATCCTTGTGTTTACTATTAATTTTGTGATGATGGTTCGATAATGCTGTTAAGTCTCTATGTAGATGAAGTGTTGACAGCTGCGAAAAAGAAGAAGAACATTGTCGGTTTGAAAAATATGTTGAACAAGAGTTCAACATAAAGGATCTTGGTGCTGCTAAGAATATCCTTGGGATGAAAATCCGAAGAGATAGGGAAGCAAAGAAGCTGTGGTTGACACAGAAAGGTTACATTGTGAAGGTCTTGGAGAGATTTAGCATGCGAGATGCTAATATGGTCTCAACGCTATTTGTAGCTTAATTCATCACAAATGTGTCCTGAATCAGAAGAAAAGGTGGTGTTCATGTCTTGAGTATCATATGCTAATGCAATAGGATGTCTCATGTATGCTACAGTATGTACTCGTCCCGACTCTGCTCATACTGTTGGTGTAGTTAGTAGATATATGGCGAATCTAGGAAAGGAGCATTGGAATGCTGTGAAGTGGATTTTACGTTACCTTGCTAGAACTACAGATTATGGGATCATGTTTAATGGCAACAAGGCAGAGAGCAGAGTTGTTAGCTCAGTATTGGATTCCAGAAGGTCTATGAGTGGACAAGTGTTCATGTTCAGTAAACGACCGATCTGTTGGAGATCTGTGTTGCAGCATGTTATTGCCTTGTCAACTACGGAGGCGGAATACATGGCTTTGACAGAGGCTAGTAAGGAGGCATTGTGGCTCAAAGACATTGTTGAACAGTTTGGTTATAAGCAAGACGGTTTTCGGTTGCTATGTGACAGTCAAAGTGCTATTATCTGGCAAAGAATCAGGTGTATCATGCTAGGACGAAGCATATTGATATGGAGTTCAAGCTATTTACTTGACAGCCACGGATATGCTTAATCATGGTCTTTCTAGCTGCCAAGTTCAAGCATTGCTTGGACTTGATCAATGTCATCCCTTGTTGAGTTCGTGGTGGAGCGTCCCTGTTGAGTCAAAGCCATGATGTATAGAAATTGAGTCATAGACAAACTCTAATAAAAAAATGTCCTAGTATGCACAAAGACTGAGACTCGTCTACTTGAAAAATGACCCTGTAATGGATGCGTAGTAAGACTGATTACGAAAGCAATGCAGTAAGGCTACGTTCAGAAAGGAACGATGTAAGGCTGGTCCAGAGAGACATGCAATAAGACTGGCACTATTGAGATCATAAGTAAAGGTATATTAAGGTTTGGGCATTTGAGCTTCTATCGTAAGGAATTGTTTATCTTGGATTGCTTTTTGTTGAAAAGGATTACTACAACAAGGCTGAGAGATAGTAAGGCCAGGAGCGACAGAATCACATAGGATTCCTTGCACAGTCTAGTGTCCTTTCAGTGTCAAGAAAAGAAGTCACACGTTTTGACTAGATGGTTCCAAGGTGGCATGAAAGCAATGTTTTAGGGAAAGGACAATGATGTGTACGAAAACACACATATTTTTAAGCATTAATAACCTACATGTTGTTTGTGTTTTGAGTCATTTTTATTTACATTAGTTTTGTTTTGTTTTCTGTTTTTTTTTTTTTGAGTCAGATACTACCGTATTTTTTGTGTTTTTCTTGTAGATTGATGATAGAAGACACGCTTTTATGTAAACGTCACTTGGAAGAAGTTTTAAAGTCACGGAATGTGTGCAAAAACGTTCGGAAAGGGATATAATGAAGTTAGGATGAGAAGGAAAAGGGATTGCAAATTTAGTAAGCAACACGGGCCATGTCATTAAGCATCAAACAACACAACCCGTGCATCTTGAAGGACCGGAGTCACTGCCCAAGGTGACACGTTCCGTGTTGATGACAACTGAAATGACGCGGGCAGTGTTCCTTCACAATCTAAGAGCTTTCATAGCAGACACGACCGTGTCATCTGAACGATTATGACACCTATCGTGTCATATTACACGTAAAAGATCAAATATTTTTCTTATCTTGTCTCTGATTGGTTGATTTCAAGTTTTAGTCTCTCTCTATAAATATCTATTTTGATGATTGTAAAGTATTGAATTATTGAGATTGGTAGAATACAGGTCTTAATATCTTTAATTTTATACTACTTGATTTTTATGTATGGATTGATCTTAATTAATTGATAAAAAATGGTATAGCTTGGAACTAGCTACTCTAGGTTATATAACTTTTATTATTGCAATTATCATTCTCATTTGATAACATTAGTAGCAAAACTATAATTATGTTATTCTCATTCGCATAATTAAAGTTATCCATGTCATAATAATTATTTGTAAGTAACTTTACTATATAATGTTGGTTGAATTATTATTTATGATCAATATTAATTAAGAAAGGTATTTTCTTATTTTACCTAGATTAATTAATATTAGTGTAGCTCATTCTCATTTGGCTACAACTTTAGTTTATAATGTTAGTTAAGTTAGGTGCAACCCACATTGTGCAATATTGAATTGGAGAGAAAAATATAATCTATGATTAATTTAATCATAATCCACATGATTCGAAATTATATCAATATAATATCTCTTATATAAAGACCTTGAACATTCTATCTTT
>JAOVYX010021782.1:0-15356 GCA_035668315.1 Drosera spatulata
AGCATGGTCGGACCTTGAAAGAGTACATTCGAAACTCGTCTGTTGCATAGATGTTGTTCTTGATGTCTGGCAAAGACAGGCCAATGGGATACTCTTTCTTCTCATATAGAGAGCAATATCTTGAATGATCATCGAACTTTGAAATGAATGGAGAAGGTGGAGATCCTGATGTTGATGATAGAGAGCCAACACACGGGGAAGAGTTGGAACTTGATGTCGGTGTTGATAAACTTCGCTCCACCAAGGGACCATTAACAGCTAACAGTTCTTCAAGAGTGAATTTCAGATGGCGGAGCCTTGGCGAAACAACAAGAACATCAATAGGGCGACAGCCATTGCCATCAACCAGATTCGGGTCTGCTCCGGCTTTCAAAAGCAACTCCACCACCTCGACTGCATCCACTGACCCACCAGATGCCGCGCAATGAAGCGCAGTGGTTTGATCCATGCCACAGGACTGGTTCAAATCAATGTTCGGAACAGAAACAATCAGCTTCACAACATCAACACTACCATACATGGAGGCTACCATCAAAGGAGTCCTCCGATCATAAACCATCTGCTTCGATCCATTCACTCGCACATACCATAATCCAATCTCATCAACAGCAGAAGGGTCACACTCGACCAGTCGCTTAAACCCCTCAACATCGTTATTAGCAGCTTTCTCGAGTAAACTAGGGAAAGCATTTTCTGTCTCAAAAGTTAGGTTGTTCATGTCTAACGTTCAATCACTGGTTTAGTTTATCATGCTTTCGGCTTTACATCACTTCATCTGCAGGCAGAACATGTAAACTGCAATCATTCACTTGAAAATCAATCTAATAAGTACCGAATTTCAAGAAATATAGCACCAAAGCGGTAGTTATCAGAAACACTCTGCGACATGCAGATTCTGGCACTCAGAATTATACTAGAATAAATTCAATGGACATTCCGTACAAATAAAATTGTCCCTCAACCCGAAACGAAAAGCATATTCAGCAAATTAAAGATAGAAGGCCAGAAAAGTGAAGTCACAGGATCATAGATGTATCTCTAAACACAAGATATGATATCTCACACATGAAAAACCCTTTTTCAACAAGGAAAAATGAAAAAGTCAGCTTCAGTGAAATTGAAACAAGCAGAATCTGATCACAGCTCCAAAATCAAAACCAAACTTGAAAGATTCACACTAGAAATCAACCAACCAAACAAAAACAGAAACCATAGAAACAATTTTGAGCAACATATTTTACTCCTTCAACCTCAAAACCATAAACTGAAAAACACATATAAAAAATTACCATTTCATGCACCCAAAATGAAAACCCACCATCAAAATCCCAAAATAAAAGATGGGTACTTGATCAAAAATCAAACTAATCAACTGGGTACCAATTAATTTCACTTCCAAGGCAAGATATGATCAAATTTGAGAAAACAAAGATGAAAAATCTCACCTTTTTTCTCGGGTTTGCTTAGAAGATGTGATGTAACCCAGTTTCGGTGAAGAGACCTGAGATTTCTCAAGGGTCGGTCAAGGCAGAGTGAAGAGTAGGAGAAATGGGGAAAAAGAGAGTTATGAATTGTGGATAAAGGGAGAGGGAAGGACAAGTCTCGCGCAGGTGCTTTCAGTCACTATCTAGTGTGTGTGCCCATCAGCCCACGAGCCTCCTAGTGCAACAAAGAACTTTCTACCACCGTCCGACCGATAGAAAAACTCGTTTAATTGAGTATTTTTTTATTATATTATTCTTGGTTTTATTCTCTTCGTTTTTAAAATGGATTGATCTAATATTATAACATATGACATTTCAAAAATAAAAATAGTTTTTAGAAAAAATTATCGTTCAATATATTTTAATAACACATAATTTATATGTTGTTATCAATAAAAAAAATTTGTTATAAATATTAATTTGTCCGTTGACTTATGTGGGTGTAAGGAGTGAGAAAAAAAAGAAAATAAAAAAATAGTGAGATGACTTAATGTGAAACTCCCACCGTCTCACAAAGGATGCAATGGATTAACTTAACACGTATATCAATACAAAATTTGATACACGTGCAACGATAATTTTTTATAAATTTATCGTGAAATATCAATTGTTGTATAAGTTATATATTTCAATTTAATACATATTATGAGACGATCAGACGTGATTTAATATGAAAACGAGACTTGTATTGTATTTTTTATGAAACGGAGGGAATATTAAAATATAAAATAAAGAGAATTATCTATTAGCCATCAAAATATAAAATATTTACTAGTTGATCAAACCCCATTATCATATTTATCAATTAGTCATCTACAAAAAATAAAGTATTTCAATTCAATAACGAAAAACAACAAATCATTCCAAAAATTAAACAAAATAAGATTAAATAGTAAATAAGTTATGGGTGTTTTCTTAGTAAATAAGTTTCAAAAATAAAACCTCTCGGTAATTTACTCAAAAAAATATGGAATTACGACATCTTAATTATGATGTAGAAAAAAAGTTTTCAAATATGATGAGATTGTAATTTATTTGGGACATTTTCATTTAATAAACATGTCAATTCTTTTGAGACGGAGGGAGGAGTATATATAAATTGTGACACAATAATAAATATAATTATCTCACATAAATTACGACATTGTTATATATGGTGAGTTTTTTTTACAAGAAATACAACGTTCTTTTATATGGAAATCTTTTCATACAAAAACACTGTATCAAATCAGTTACAATATTTCACTAAATCCTTTCACAACCGTTACAGTAAATCTCACTATCAATACAAATTCCACACGCACATAAAATTTCGTATGAAGTCAAACGGTTGTGTTTTTCATGAGACGGAAGGAGTATATGGTAAGTTTTGAAGGGTAAAAATATCTCCTATACCTCTACTTTATGTCGTATGATCTCTGTCATTATTATTTTTTCTCTTATAGTCCATCCACAATTCTGCTTGAACCTTTTTTAAAAAAATTTCTCTCGATCCACTCACAAATCAAACCCAATCACGAGGACAAAATAAGAAAAAACACTAAATCAATGTATTTCTTTTATTATCGTATCAAATTAATATTTTATAATTTATTTGAAACAAAGGGAGTATTTTTTTTGATGTGAATTATAATTCAAGCATGATATAATTCTTGTTGATATATTTTCATCATGAGACAATAAAATACATTTCTTATAAAAAAAATTAATTTTATTGCTAATTTAAGTTGTACCTTTTAGGTTTTGATCCATAACGTTATCTTGTTGTATCATTTTAAAAAAAATTTGATTAAATCTTTTCAAAGTAATGCATGCACCCACTTTTTAATTTATGATTTACTTTGTCGGATTTGACTAGTTTACGGTTTATCTGAAGTTTAGGTGTGACTATTTATTTAATTTTTGGTACAAAAGCGGAGGTCTGACAATTTATTTTGAACACTTAGATTAGCAATATAATGGACATGGAAAAAAAAATCACGTGGACTATGCTTTTGACTTCATGACCTATATTCAAGGTTCAAGGTCCCCTTCCTACACTACACTCGAGCAAACATTGCAAATAAAAAAAAAAAAAAATACTGCAAATATTGTTTCTTTTTAAAAAAAAAAAAAAAAAAAAAAAAAACTAACTAGTCCAGGAACCATATACTTAATCAGCTATTTGTCTTAACATCGAATATAAAGATATGAATTAAGATGCACAAAAGAAATATGCTCCACAATTATATGTTATAGTAATTCACAAGCACCATACGTTTAAACATCTTTGTCACAATATCCAATAAGGAGTACCAATCTAGTTAATCTAGAATTCCCTAGTGTTTTGTTAAAAATCCTTTCCTCGACTTATTCGCTAATCAAATATTCAAGGGAGATCTTTTAAGTACTTCTCCTAGCTAGAGATTAGAGCGCAATAAAAAAAAAATTAACATATAAAAAATTAACATATGTTTGAGTACATCAAAAATAAAAATCATGTCAAAAGATACTACCGCAATAAACTAGTTTGCGAAGTAAACGCTGCAACTGTGTTATGCAGCTTCCGGTTGTAGGGACAAGGAATCTTAATGACTATGATTATGATCGTGATATATTTTCAGGGACTTATGTTTCCCTGTTACGCTATAATCGCAATCTTGACTCGTGTTCTGCGTGGTCCAGGAGAAATTTAATTGGTTTCCCATTTGTCTGATAATTATGTGGCGTTTATTCCTAAGATCGAAGGTTTACGGTTTTCTTTCGAAGAATCCTTCAACAGTTTTTTGTTAAACAAGATTGGTTAAATGACCAATGATTCATCACCTGATGACAAAAATTAAGAAACGATCTCTATTATATATAAATAAAAACGAAATAAGATTGAATCTTGCCTTCACATCGATCCCGACCGGATTAACAAGGATCGTTTCGACATGGTTCATTGGTTTCGTAACATTAGATGACTTGGTCACTATGTGAAAAGCAGCTTAAATTATCGGCAAAGGGGTCCATGTTGCCACTTACTCAGCCGGTTATCTGGTGAAGAGCGAAACAGGTTGAAAACAAAACTAGATTAAGAAGCCAATCAGATTAAACCAACCAAATAGTCTCATTTTTGTTGATTTGTTCCCTTTTGGGTGGGGAAAACTATGCTCCAGGTAGGTTCCCACTTTTTTCAGAGAGTTACATGTACGGTCCCGAATGGTGTAAAAATGAGAGAAACTGTATATTATCTTCAGATTCCAATTGGGATGATCTAGCCCTTTAACTTAGGTTTATTTTTTTGAGTTGTATGTAAGGTATAATGCTTGAAGATGAAAAGTAGTGTTATTGTGTTAAAAACATTGGTATATGATTATATCGTTAAATTTGTTGGTATAAGAAATATCGAAACATGATATTGATGAGATTTTATTCATAACAATCAAACGCACACTTTATAAAAAATCACATCATATTCACGACAACCGAGTTGCTGTCATGGTATAAATCCTATGCATTATTAATAAATACAAATCTGATATTTTTAAATAACCAAATTAGGTTGAGGACTCGTGAGAGTTTTCTGTATATATATAATTAATTAATTAATAATTTTTTGGATATTAGGATTTTTTATCTATTCATAAAATTTAAATTCAAACACTAAATCATTAACCTTGCTCGTTGTCGACTCTTTTCCTTTCCCATATTATCAAGCATTAGGCCGCATGAGTCGAGCATGTGGATTATTCACCCTTCAGGTATTAGAATTGAATTCCCGTATTGTGGCTTAAATTGATTAAATTATTCTCTTCATTTCAATTTAATTATGATTTTTTTTATTAGTCTCAATTACGGTTGTAAATGAACCGAGCATAACCGAGCCGGATATGACTTGAGCTCGACTCATTTAAAAATTTTTTAGGCTTGGGTTTGTGTTTAAGTTTGATTGAGGCTAATCGAGTTGAGCCCGTCAAACTTGTTTCAAAAATAATTAGGCTCGGGTTCGTCTTGACTCATCTTATATACTCATTCAAGTCTAATCGAGCTCGGATTGAGCCAAGTCTTTTATAAATAAATCGCAATATCTTTGTAATTTAAGTTAAAAAATCATTAACGAAATCACTATCTAAAAGTTTAAATCCATAAAATTGATACAAAACTAATATGTCAATTGATCTTAAATTATAAAAATTATTTTATTTCGGCATACAATCACCTAGTAATAGTTATATATAAAAATATGATAGTTTTTAAAAATTAAATAAATAAGATATTAGAGTTTTGCATGATTCTCGAATATTATGTATATAATTATGGAAAATAAATTATGAACTTATGAGCGTGTGTTATGACATAGGTATGTCTAATAAAAAAATGAATGGTTGAGATTAAAACAACATAAATCAAGGATTGAGATTAAAATACTCTTTTAATTTTAATCATTCATTTTTCACATTTCAATCTCAACCATTCATTTTTCACTAGAAATATCTATGTTATGGCACACCCTTCCCTTTTCATAAAGTATATATGTATACATATACATGCGAGTTTCAAACAACCTATAGTCGAGCCGAGTCGATGAGTTTATGAATGAGTTGGCTCGTAAGCCTATTTAGTCGAGTCATAGATGACTCAACATTGACTCATTTAATTTGATAAGCCTAAAATTAAGTTCAAATTTGGCTCACGGGTTTTATAAACGATACTCGAGTCGAGCTTTTATCGAACCCAGATAAACAAGTTCGCAAATTGATTCGCTCATTTACAGCAATGGTCCCAATATAAATACAATATTTTTATTTTTTTTATTTGATAATGAATTTATATTAATATGATCAAATTATTCCATCATCCCCTTCCTCTTCCTTTCTCATTCTTTTTTCTAAATCCTACTTACATCTCACTATCTTTAAAAAAATATTTTTTTAAATAAATTTTATATAAATTCAACACATATATAAAATACAGGATCAAACCGTTATAATCAAATTGGGACGGAGATAGTAGTATTTAATGAGCCAGTGCACAAAACCAACAACATGATCATCTGAAGATTTTAACGGCATTTAGCTTCGAGTGCACTTTGATCATGGAGTTCGTGGTTCGAATCTTAGGCATCACGAAACAGCTGATCCGAGGATCGGATCGGAGCCGACTACGTTATTAAACCTAACCTAACACGAACACAATTGACGACGGACGAGGACGTTTTGGTGATGCGATTCAACCAATCACACGTCAAGATGTTTATGTACCGGTCATATACGCATTTTTATTTTTATTTTTATGTAGAGCGTTTGTGATCTCATGTTCAACACAGGATTGGTCATAGAGAGAC
The DNA here is from genome assembly GCA_035668315.1 of Drosera spatulata. Lineage (NCBI taxonomy): Eukaryota > Viridiplantae > Streptophyta > Magnoliopsida > Caryophyllales > Droseraceae > Drosera > Drosera spatulata. The sequence goes on from JAOVYX010021782.1 coordinate 6,793, forward strand.
TCTGACCTCATAATTAAAAAAAAAATGACCTATCATCAAATCAATTTCGTTTTATAAATTTAAATTTATGATTAAATATAAACAAATTTATTTGTAACTAGTTAAATTCAAAAGTTTCTTTTAGGGAAAAAAAACTAAATCCAAAGGTCAAAATTTTATGTTTGATGGTTATTGTGTTTTTTTCTTTTTTGGATTTGGTTTTAAATTTGAAAAAAAAAACCACAAAATTTAAATAGTGATTGTTGTATTGTCTTTGTTCATAGCTAAACTTATTTGTTCATTAGTCATAATTCAACGAACCCATATTGTTATATGTCATAAAATATCAACAACACTATAAATTGTTTATTTATGCGACGGACGTCACAAAACAATAAAAAATTGTTTGATATAACATCTAAGTTCGTCAGAATGTCATTTTTTAAAATGTAGCTCTTTTTTGTGGGATAGAGTATTTTTTGTTAAATTGATTATGTACTATTTAATATCTCTTTTAACAAGAATAAAACTATGCATAGATATTGTTCTATTCTTAGTTTATGATTAATGAAAAATGATTCTTTGCATAAACTTCTTTATCAGATCTTCTGTGTAAGTCATTCTTGAACTACAGATATGTTTGTAGTAGAACCACTTTTCGTGGTGAAAAACGAATCGAACTCGATTGAATTGTAAACCGATGACTTGGTCCGATCGATTCAATTAAAAAATCGAATTTAAAACCGCGTTGATCACGTCAAACCCGGAAAAAAAACCAGGTAGTTGAACCGATCGAAAAAAATACTAAAAAAAGTTTATTCAATAAACCTAAAAAATATACATGACTTATATAAGTTATATTTTTTTATATGACTTATTGATATATATTTAGATCAAAAATTATATATCTATTTATATATATAAAGCAAATTTAGTTATTCTTGATACCAAAGTTTGGTTGGTCATGCATTTAATACCTTATATATTTATGATCATAAATTAAATTTATTTATTATATATTGATACTTTATTTTCCCTACAATGTAATATAATCGAAAAGTATATTAAAAATATGTAAAATTAGATTAGGAGTTCTTGTTATCAATATGATTGAAATCGATTTATGTAATCGTTAATAGAATTTTATGGATATATAAAATGAATTGTAAAAATAATGTATAAATCGGATTAAGAATTTATTAATATTAATAAAAATAAAATAATATAAAAATAATTGAATCCATGGTTCAATTAATTGAATCACCGGTTTATTGATCCGGGATCTCGGTCTGATCGATGGTGGATTCGGTTCCGATAACTATTGGATGAAAGAGCAGTGAACTATGATGGAGGATGGATGTGACTTGTGGGTGACGATTTGTTGTCTGGATGGAGGATCAACTTGTCGTTGGATTCTTTGGGCTACAACTGGGCCTGTTTTGGGCTTACAGGGTAGTTGGGCACTAGTACTGGGCCCACAGCCCATGATGCTTCTCACATATCATCCAGCTCCCAGCAAGAGCCCATGATGAGGAACTGTTTCCTGTATTTATTTTCTTTTCTATTTCTTCTGAAAATTATGTTTCATAGTGAACTCCTATGGAAACAAACCTAAGGTTGCTGGAAAACTAGGGTTATAATATATCCAAAAAATGTGTAAAGGAAGAGTTTATCGCGCTTACAATGTCAATTTTGTGTGGTGATGACTTCAATAATCTCAGCATTGTCATCAAATGTCATAGGAGTATCTTTGAGCAAGTCGTGACTCAAACCGTCAATCCCTAATGGTATGTCGATTTGATAACGAAATGGCTACAAGTTTCCAGAGTTTGATCCTTAGGCATGGATGGTTAGTCCCGTGTTGATTAAATTTTCTGCTTGCTTGTTTCTAACATTGAAACTTACTCATTCAAGTAAAACCTTATAAACGCAGCTTAAACATGAGCCCATGCTGATCAATTTCAATTCCCTAATCTTTTCTTGTGGTTACAAATGAATGATGATTAGTTCAAACAGATTATCTTTCCCTAGACACTTATAAGGTCTCTTCCACCTTTTTTGATGGGTAAGTTTTGCCCACTCCTAGATTCACACATCATAAAGTAATCAGAGAATTCGTCTCATTCATGTGTGACATGATGTATATAACCTTGTATCCGATGTTGTCTAATCTTGATTCACTAATGTACACTTTGTCCCATACCATTCGATCTCAAATACGCCACCTCGTCTACTAATTAATCAAGGAGGTTTGCGGTACCCACGACCCTATATGGCTGAACCCCGACGTGCCGCATCCTTAAGCGTTATGATGACATAAGTTCCGTTACTTCAGCACAAGCTAAGAAGCATAATAAACGTGTCCGAACGATATAAGTTTTGTTCGAAGATAATAATCGTGGAGTACGTGGTGAATCATGCAAATGATCAATCGAACAATTGAAACGTATAAGGATGACTTAAATCCTAGCTCCTCGCTATGACAGCATGCTATCTTTCTAATCTGAAAACCAAAAGATCTTGACAAGACACATATGAAGTGCCCAAACAAATATCTCTGTTAAGCATATAAAGCTTCGAATGAGAAAAATGAAAAACTCAAGCGACTGTCAAGAAAAATAATAGGGCTTATCATAATCAATCAAAGATTTTTGTTGAGGTTGGTTCATGACATGTTATGGAGAAAACGTATCTCACTGGTATCTTATTTTCTCCTTTATCTACTACACAATATGTATAACACTCATGTCTCACGACATATCGTACCGGTATTAACATTATTTCATCCATAGATAACAAACTAAGACGCACAAATTACATGATGCTCAAGTGGTGGGATTTTCACATGGTTTCACACGCATGATACCATTCGGTCATAGCAAAACAAGTTTAACACATTTTAAACTTGATATCATGGCAGGAGAAAAATTGAGTGGCTATTATCCTATTGAACTTGAATTTTAACTTAGATTATACATGTTACATGTGAAAGCTAGAAAATTAGAGAAGAGTAATACAATGATAATACTCAAAAGCCCATGATATTATGCATAGTTGAATACGGCAGCTACATGGCCTGATGTTATCTTGCCATTGTGTTAACTTCTGGGCAGAACTAGAAAGTGGGCAGCTGAGGCTCCATTACAAGTATTTGAATGACCTCGATTTGACTCGAGCCGATGATAACTCAACAAAATTCTGAAGGTCAGTTGATCTGTTGCTTAGACACTTTCATCATCGTAACTTACGTTGTAGCCTACGACTCGTAGGTATAACTGCATAAAATTTTCATTTCTCATGTCTTGATTCAATAAGCGTATTCGACATAAAGGCAAATTTACAACCAAAGGATCTGTAGATATTTATCCTAGGAAGCCTTTTATTTGTCTTCCACCTAGCTCATAATAGCTCCGCCTCCCTACATTTTCCATAGGTGGAGAGTAATATTGAACCAGGAAAAGCTCATCCTCCTATTTATCTGGTTAATTGCATACTCAAGATAGAATAGTACAAATATTCAAGGGTGTTTATAATTTCATCACGATGGTTTGATTTTTCAGACACATTAAGATTGACTTGAATTCATTTTATAATAATATCTATTACATACGAATCATGTAGATTCATCAGGATTTAAACCAAAATCACTTGAGTTCACAACTACGTTCAACAATGTAGAATTCATGAACTTTTAACTACTACTCCTGCTAACAATCTGGCTTGTGCCCACTAATCCCTGTAAACTCAATGCATGGTGGTGAGCAATTGTCAAGTACTGAAATGTACCAAACAAATTCAGTTGTTGACATCATCAACTACACGACCCTGACATGTATTCAAGAAATCATGGATATATACATGATTAAATGGATTAGATAACATAATTCAGGAATTTTCTAAAAAGGCTTTTATTCCAAACTTGGAAAGACAGCGAATTTGATAAAATTTTCTTAAGCATGCTTATAGAGAGAACTCCTTGTATGTTTTTACATCTTTGGACGCTAGCGTTTCCATTAAGCTCATCTATAATGTTGACTACTGAATTCAAACCGATAAACTTAAAACTTTACTGTGTTGTGACGTGCCATTATGTATTCGTAAGATTCAGCTGTCCGGATTAAAAGATAACTATTTCTTCATATGCATTTCGATGTTGCATAATCTCTCGTTCACCACAGCTGCTTGTATTTACCTTGGATGAACGCATTGATCAATGCTTATTCTTCCTATGCTTTAGCTTGACCATTCGCCCTACAATCCTACATATATTGGCTTCTTTATTCCCTGCACTGGACCTATCGCTCGCTTCACATGGTTATCGGGTTAAATATGTATCCTAAGTAAGAAGAACTTGTCCTTTTTCAAGTTTCTGTTGTAATTTGATCTCGACAGCAATCGTATAAAATTTCAAAATACTTTCACGTAGTCACTATACGAAAAAGCAAGAGCATGTGCATATGTGATCAGAATAAACAGAAATACAAGGAAAAAAAGAGTTAATTTCGTCTCCAACTCTATATGTTTCCCATCCATGCGTGGCAACCAAAAAAATAGTTATGGAGACAAACCCAACTATCTTGCTTAGCTTAATCTCATTTCATCTCATTAAATATCTTGCCTATAAATATGTTAAACCCATTTTGGCATTTTAACAAGAAAAACTACCATTTTGCCTGTTATCCTAGCTTGACCATTTATCCATCGAACAATCTCCATCAAATATATTCCTTTGAGGCCTATTTGATCTGTCTTCCCTGTCCCCTCCTATAAGAAGAAATCTTACCGGTTCAAATGGCACGAGTTAATAATCTTGTACTGTTCTTCTTAGGCCTTGTTTGTTATTCCTGGAGCTCAGGCTCAGCTACGACGTTCAATGTGGATGATTACGGAGCAAAGGGAGATGGAACTAGCGACGACACTCAGGTGATTAATGGTGTTCAACACTATCTGTGAACTAAGTTTAACTAATGGTGTGTAAGTCAAAGACTAAGTCGCCATTTTGCTAATAGCCCAGCTTATTCAGGCTCTAAGTCATCATCCTAATGGTCAGGGTTTGAATCTTGGATACGTCGATGAGATGAGCTAAGCACGTCCATCTGCGTCCTTGTCATACAAGTTAATCCTGCTCATTGACTTAATGTTACTGCTCAATTTAGTCAGCTTCGTTTTCACATATTTTTTCCCTGTCAGGCATTTAAGAAAGCTTGGAAAAAAGCATGCTCAACTTCAGGTTCTGTGCTTTCAGTGACGAGCAGCAAGACATACCTTCTCAAGCCGATCACCTTCGCTGGTCCATGCAAATCGACAATAACAGTCGAGGTAAACTCATTATAAGTTTCCGAATCATCATCTCCGCTACCATATATGGTGATGTTCTAACTCGGTTCATCACAATGTTTATCTGCAACATAGATTGATGGGAAGCTGTTAGCATCAAATGATCGATCAGACTACAACAAAACACCAAGGCACTGGATTCTCTTCGAGAACATAAACCACCTTTTTGTGCAAGGTGGAGGAACCATTGACGGCAATGGCAAGATATGGTGGGAAAATTCCTGCAAAGTTAACAAGAAAAACGTAAGCCTGTCAATTCATATGTCGTAAATCATGAAACAATCAGTTTCCCATCACAACTTCAACTAATCTGTGTTTTTTCTATGTCTTGTTCATCACCTGCAGACTTGCAAAGACGCACCAACTGTACGTGTTAATTATTACTCATATCAATAATTCGTCCTCTTTCTGATGGAGTTAAACCAGCTAAAGCTAACAGGTACTCTGTTATCTGGATTTGCTTGCTGTAGGCTGTGACATTCTATAAGTGTAACGATTTGGCGGTCAAAAGTTTCACGGTCCAAAATGCACAACAGATGCATGTGGTGTTCGAAAAATGCAAGAACGTGAAAGCCTCTGGTCTCACAGTCAGTGCACCAGAGAGTAGTCCTAACACGGACGGAATTCACGTCACAAGTACCCAAAATATTCATATAGCAAACTGCGACATAGGCACAGGTAATGCTGATTGATCAACTGGTGCATGTGCAAGTGCTAGTGTACACACTTGTCTTTTCGCAACTAATCTGTAATCGCAATTGCAGGCGATGACTGCATTTCGGTTGTAAATGGGACAAAGAAGGTCCGAGCTACAGGCATCAACTGCGGACCAGGCCATGGCATCAGGTAAAATTTTTCTATGAGAAAGACATTTGAAGATTTCTGTATGAACTATTCTTGTTTTATAATTAAAATATAACTAAAAGTATGCTTGTTACGTGGTTATCGGACAAGGATTTTTAAGCACTCGCCAGAGCTGAATCAAACTGACAAATGTTTTTCCTTGATTTAGCATCGGAAGCTTGGGGGCTAAGAACTCGAAGGCTTATGTGTCAGACGTGATAGTCAATGGAGCTACATTCTCAGGAACTACAAATGGAGTCAGAATAAAGACATGGCAGGTAAAATAAACAAAACTCAAAAAAGTCGACAGATCTAGCTCGCCTACTTCCCTTATAACAGAATAAACTTGTTAATGCTGTATGTACTAAACGGATGAAAACCGTTCCTATTACTGCAGGGTGGATCAGGAACAGCAAGCGGGATCAGATTTCAAAATGTGACGATGAAGGATGTAACTTATCCTATAATTATAGATCAATATTATTGCGACCAAGACGAAGCATGTGAAGTGGAGGTAACAATAAAGCCATGGCTAATAAGCTTGAAAATGACAATTCTTGTTGAATGTGTAATTACACGAGGAATCAGCTAACTTAAATTTGCCGTCATCGTTACAGAAATCAGCAGTGCATGTGGAAAACGTGACTTACCAGAATATCAGTGGAACAAGCTCTTCTGAAGATGCTGTTGTCTTCAACTGCAGCAGCAGCGTCCCATGTAAAGGGATCGTGCTGCAGAATGTCGACTTGATCCGTGAAGATGGGAATTCTGCGAAGACTGTTTGCAACAATGTCAAGCTAACAAAAATTGGAACCGTGATTCCCAGTTGCTAAGAATGTTTGTAGAGATAGATTAAAAATCGTAGGTATAGACATCGATCATGTTTGTACAGTCATTTACAGTTACAATAAGCAGCTCTTGTAAATATTGTTTCACAGTAATGCACTCATAGTTTGATACTCAGAGCCGTCGTGTAATTTTGCGCACAAAAGATTACATATATGTCGACACTGGATATATAATTTACGTTTAAACACAAAGCCTATCTGCCATAGTAACATTAAACAGAATAACACCAGAAGTAGACAAAAAAGGGGTTATCTAAATCAACAACTCAGATTTCGAAATCAAACAGCATATCAGCCATTCACTGATAAAGAACTTCACTGTTCTCTTTGCCTTGGCTTGCGCTTTTCAGTGACTATCTTTGATTGGTTTGCCCTTGGTTTATATACTGGTTATCCTGCAGATAGAAGCATTGCCTTCAAAATTAGATCCATCTTATCCGCAACTACAATATCGGCCATCTGATGGAGCTCAAGTCAAAAGTCACAATAGCCTCTGTAGTAAACACAGCATTTGCAACCTTTCTTTCCACATGGAAGAAGAGACAAACTGTAATTTAGTCCGAAAGACCTCTGCCTGGTTCGGATTTAGTCCAAATAGGATAATGTCATCTCAGGCTCCCATTTTTTTTTATAGTAAAAAAAGCCAATGTCCTGAAGACAATATTGCATGTACGCTCTTCCTCCTCCTCATCCATGTATGCAATTGTCACCTGATTCGAACAATTCATCGACCTCGCTGAGTACAAGTGAAAGGCACGATCCATCTAGGATATACTAGCTGAAGCCATTTCAGAAGACAATAGTCACTCCTTGACAACCACCCAGAATCAAGCCATCTCGACCTCTTCATTGGCATGAGTACTAAGATAAACAGATATTGTTCCTAGGACTTGTACACTTGTACCATAAGCTTAAACTTATAGTAAGTACATTGTTTTCTCAACATAATTTCAACTTATTTCCATACAACTTATCTTTTGGACGCCCACTAGCCTTCCAACATATTTCACTTATAGTAAGTACCATAAGATTGATTTGTTACGATACAAATAATATTTTTAGGTTTTTTATTGTAAATTTTAAACTTTCGATAGAATCAAAGATGTATAGAGAAAATAAAACCTAACTCTTCTCTACCACATTATGGTACATTTTATTCAACCTACCGCGAAAACCTAGACACGCATCCAATTGAGATGCAAACGACATAAGGTCGACGGTACAGAGAAATTTTGACTTCCACTAATGTGCAAAGGGAATCGAATTGATCGATGGAGACAACAAGGGAAACTCACCGGCTGCCGTACGAGAGTCTCCGGGGCTCTTTCTCTCGTTGCATTTCGCCACTCCTTGATTCAAAACCCTTGAGTCGCTTTTTTTTTTTTTTTTTTAATTATGCACGAAACCGACCTTTTTACCCTTCTATGATTAATGATTACTGATGTATGCATGAATCATGATGGAGCTGTGGTAATATGCATCAATAATGATGGTGGTTAAGATAACGACAACAAACAAATAGGTGATCGAATAGTTGATGATTCTTTTCTATAACTT
>JAOVYX010021783.1:0-15355 GCA_035668315.1 Drosera spatulata
AAGTCACATCAGAACAAGGAATCGATAATTTCTTCTCCTTGGTAAGTCCAGATCTCGCGAAAGAAATGAATTCACTTCACAGTAGATGCATCATTGTTAGCACTCTCCATCCACCAAGGGATTGATTCCCTTCTCACAATGAAAGCGAAAACGAGGGTTTATTCACCACAAATCCACATAAATGAAGTAACCGTATGGTACAAGTACAAAAGTCACATATCGCCATAATACACTGCATTGGTCATCGGCCACATAACACGCATCAATTATCTTATGATCTGACTTGGAAACGACAATCGGCGATCGCGAGTCCCCAAGATTGGGATTTGGGAGTTCCAAAAAATTCTAGTATAGCAACTTAGAAGTTGGAATACCTAAAACTCAAGCTTGAATCTTCCGTATGGAACTTTCATTGAATCAGTAGTTCAATCAATCTATGATCACACACTCATATTAAACGATAGCCTAGCAGCATCAATACAATGCTGAAACAGCAAAATTTGCACCAACCCATCAATGAACTTTCAGTTCCCACTATCCAACCAGACCCATCCAATCACCACAATGCTAAACGACAACCCCAGTTCACAGTCTACCCACTTCACAATTCAAAGCAAAATGACATCTTGCATCACTCAAACACAAACCCAGATGGAAAAACTTATTTGAGTAAACTGAACAGAAGTGTACCAGAACCAAGCAACAATGTCAAAGCCTCAAAGGTTCTGTTTTACTTCGACTTTGAGTAGTACCCAGATAAAATTGGAGAGTGAGAGAGGAGAAATGAAATAGGATTTGAGGGGATTTTGACATTGGGATCTGAGTTTTGTTGAGATGTGATAGGGGCAGGCCCCAATATGCAGTATGATCATGTGTTTGATCACAGATCGAAATGGTAGATGAAATGATTAAGAAAGTAGGTTAGGGTTAAGTTAGGCTAGAGTTTTGAGTTCCTATTAAATTTACGAAAAAAGAAGAACAAAAAAAGGGGGAGTATCAATCAATCTGGATTGATCTAGTGTTATTTGATTTAAATTTTTTTAAGATATTGGATTCGAATTTCACTAGTCTCAAAATTTGGTCAGGTCCATTGACTTCGATCAAAACGACGCACGAGTTGATCCGGACATCTTTGTCACCAAAAAAAAAAAAAAAAAGAGGGAATATCATGTGCAAGTTTGAGGTGTACACTCTTAAAATTTTCTTGTTTTTTAATTGATTGAGTTGAATAAATTATAATAATTACTAAAGATTTTATTTGAATCATTTTATCAACCAAACATCGTATTTTCAGAAAAGGTGTACATTCTCAATGGTGTATTAATAATTTTTCAAAAGGAAAAAATGTTTCATGAAGTTAGATGTTCAATAATTCGATTAATCATGTCTAAAGATTGAGTTTTTCTATGAACGTTTTGTTGAATGTCATATTATAAGAAGAAATGAAAATAACATATCAACTATCTATACAACCGATCATAGTTTGTTGATTTAAATCTTCAATATAATGCCATTGCACTTAAGCGGATCACCAATCAGTTTTGGTGCTATTGCATTTGCAATAAGTCGAGTAGCGATAATTGGCCATCATGTAGCTATCAATTGAATCCCGGGCGAATGTTCCAAAAATTGCTGAAGTTGTGATCATGATCATTATATACTGTGAGAAGTTCAACTAGGTTGAGTGCCCTTTGCAGTATGGCCTAGAGAAGCAACATTTGTCACTGACAACGAGAAGGATATTCCTCCACCATGAAAAGATACTCTCAAGATCGCAAAAGAATTACTTCCTTCCTCCTAAGATATAATAAATAGGTTAATTTCATATATAAATTTATGTGTATATTAAATTTTTATAAGATTTGATAAAAAAAATATATTTTTAATGATAGTGGGATGTAAAAGATAGAATGAGAGAGGAAGAGAAAGGAAATGATGTGTATACCATAACAAATGATTTATTTTGATATTTTTTATATGAAAATGTTACAAAATATGATATGTTGATTATATTTTGGGATTATTCGAATAGAAAAGTATGATTTATGATATGGAACGAAGGGAGTAAAACACTTATTACTAAAATGGGATGTTTCAATTAAGTTATAACATTATTATATTTGAAAACTTTTTTTTATAAAAATAAAAAAAACACCCTATTTTTTATTTTATATCATCTCAATTCATACCACTGTTTTTTTGCTCACTCCTCTTACTCACACAAATCAAAGAATAAAATAATTTTCAAATAAAAAATAATATATACATAAATTATCGTGTTAAATCAACCGATTATAATTTTTTTGTTACAAAGGGAGTATTACTCAATGTATACATATGATAGGAAGTTAAAACATGCTATTAACGCCAATTTTTGTTGTTTGATCTACTTATCCCATTTCATATTATTTACAATATTTTTTTTTTAGATCGTTCTAAAATACATACAATATTTTTATATTAAGAAATCTTTTAACGTAAATAATGTCAAATCGTTGTAGTATATTTCACTAACTCCTCTCTCAATTATTATAGTAAATCTCACCGTCACTAGAAAAAATACTCTTTCTTCATTAAGTTTTATAACAATTCGATACACATATAAAATCATGTGTTGGGTCAAAGCATTATAATTAATTCGGGACGGAGAAAACATGAAATAATCCTTCCGTTCTATTCCAATTGCAATATTTCTTTAGGTCGTCCCATTAAATTTATAATCTTTTCCTATTTAATGATCTCCTCGTTTTAATTAATTTACAACACTTTTATTTTTTTATTAGTCTTATTCTCACTTTATTTATAACACTTCTATCTTATTTTATTCGTTAGACAATTTATATTAATATAATCAAACCATTCCACCCCCTTCTTCCCCCCCTCTTTCGCTCTCTCTTAAACTCCACTTACACCTCAATACCAATAAAAAAAAAACACTCTTTTTTTTTTTATCAATTTTCCCAAAAATTCAGCATACACACATAAACCTACGTGTCGGATCAAACCGTTTTATATAAATTGGGACGGAGTGAGTAGTAATTTTTTTCATATAAAACTATTAAAATGGTGAAAATTACCAATAGATCATCTTTTGGAAATTTATTTACCAAAAGATCAACTATAAGTTTCTAATTGCCATTTGATTTATTTTCTTTTTCTAAAAACAAACAATCATCAAATCATTTTTTTTAACCACCCTAAAAGATTTGATTTTATTTTATTTGGTGACTAATTGATAAAAAACCTCTTTTGTATGACTTGTTTGTAAATAAGTTTCAAATAATTGACCTACTGATAATTCTCTAATTAAAATATCCTTATTTTATATCATTTTAATCAACCCCACCATCATTTTTTTTCTTTTTTCCTCACTCCTATATATCAAACACACATCAGGGCAAAGTCATCGTTCTTATAAATTCAACACATACAAAAATTATCATGTTGAATCAAATGATTGTAATTGGAATAAAATGGAGGGAGTAGATCCTTTGCGACTCAATTAACAAATAGGACAGTTCCACACACAAAAAAGAAAATAAAAACCTTGATCGTAAAAAGGGAGTGTGTATCATGACATAAATGTTTCCAATAACAAATGAACGGTTTAGATTAAACGATAAAAATGAGTGATTTAGATTAAAACATACTCCCTTTATTCCATAATATGGACAACACTGCCAAGTAATCACAGTATTCATTACGCTTTTGGATGCGTTATTTTTTATATATAAATGATATGGTATGAATTTTATTTCGATTCATGATATAGTTCGTACCTTATATTATTTGTGATGTTTCACGAAAAATTTATAAAAAAATATCGATAAATTTAATCATCCCGTGTACCATTCGTAGCGTCCTGAACTTTTTTGCCCACGTGGCCTTCAGCTACCTATATTATGGAATGGGGGGGATAGCAGTTTAATCTCAATCATTAAATTATGTTGTTTTAATCTCAACCGTTTATTTATTGATAGACACACCTATATCATGACATGCTTTCACTAAATTAACTTGGAAAAATTCCAAAAAATAAAAAATAAAATTCCCAATCGATACAATCCGCGAAAATAATTCCCATCCAATACATGCTTCAATTACCCAAACTCAAACGTAAAAAATCAACATCAAAACCCAAGCATTCCCATCTTATCTGATCATCCTCATCCTCCTCTTGATCTTCTTCTTCAACCTATAGCAACATCATCACCGCCATTCCACTACCGTCAACCACCATCAGCTCTGGCCAAATCTGTCATTAACCACCACCACCTTTGGCCATCTCCATCGGAAATGAGAACCCAAACCCAACCAAAACGATGAGAATGCAAACCCATCCATTAAATCTGCAAAAAATGGAGTGCAATTGACGAGATTCGATGGCTTTCGAGCAATGAAAAACGATACAATATTAAACAGTTGTTCTATTTCGCAGAACTGGCGTCCTGTTTTGTAGAAGTGGCCCATTGTTTCTCATAACTGTCGCATAATTTCGAGACAAGACATCCGTTTAACGAAACAGTACATCAGTGTGTCAGTTCAAAGTAAAACAGTGCGTCAGTTCAAACTAAAATAGGATGTCTGTTCAAAAATCGAAATAGTTTCCCAATTCAAATCAAAACAGGACGTATCTTCAAATTGTTATTTGAAGATGGGAGGTGATGCTTCGTGGGCTTTGTTATTTGTTTAGAGGAAGACAAGGAGGGGAAAGAGGAGTAGCGACGAGGGCTCCATTGGCTAAGTGAAAAACGATTTATTTGTGTTGTTATTGTTGTTGTGGATATACTCTTTCGGTTGTGGTTTTGCTTCTTGTGGTTTGGCTCTTATGCGATGTCAAATTTGTCTGGGGTGATTATGTGTTGTCGGTGTTTTTGTTTTGTAGTGATAGGAGGGTTTAGGGATGAAAGAATAGGGGAAGGTGAATGAGACGGTGGTTATGAACAGAGCGGGGTGAGGTGGCAGGAGAGAACGCGACGACGACGAGATGCGATGACAGAGGAGGTGGAGGGAGATAGAGAGCGTAAGAGTTGATAAAGTATCAAATTATATGTTTGAGGGTTTTTTTTTTCGTGTTGCATGTCTTAGGAAAGTTATATCCTAGGGTAATTTACTGAACTAACTTTACCTATACAAATAAATATCAAATCCCCAAAACCCTAATCTCATCTCTTGATCGCATCCTTGTAGCCCACAACCTCGCCTTTCCCCCACCGTTATCGTCGTCCCTTTCCTCCGCCATCTTCGCACCATCTCCTCTGCCATCGTTGCGCCATCTCGACCGACGTCATCTCCTCATCTCCTCTCTTCCATTGTCATCGTTGTCTCTCCGTCATCATCTCTCAGTCGGCGTCCCTATCGTCGTTCCTATCATCTCTCCGTCGTGGTCCTCGTCGTCTATTATGCCACCGTCATCCGCTCGTTGTCATCGTCGTCTCTTTGCCGCATGACCTCACCTCTTTCCTTCGTCGTCCAACCGTACGATGACGTATGCCGATTGTACCCGGTCAATGGCGTACAACCCGACGACCAATGTAGTTAAAATCCCGATTCGGATCCTAGAATCCCACGACTACACGATCTGAGAATAGGAAAACGTTCCAAGTCGTTATTACAATCTTTCTTTGATGCCAGTAGAATCTCATTAGGATCGATAGAATCATAGAATCCTATGACTCTATAGTAGAATCTTAAGATCCCACTTGATTTTCATTCTTAAGACTACTTTTAATTAAAAATTATACCAATACATACACGTTATATCTAATTATTTAAATATTGATATGTTTAATAATTATTGTACTAAGGTTAATGTGAGGACCAACATCAACATTGTTGAAGAGTCGAAATTTTTTTCTAATTTTTCATCAGTTTCATTGATTATTCCTTTTTAAAGACGAAGTCATTTATTTCCAATGAATGTACATAATTTGATAATACAACTATGCTCTGTAGTATAATACTCCTATAGAGTACAATATAGCACAACATAATACCAAAGTTGACAAGTTTGTATGTAATCATAACAATTGAAATAACTGTATTTTCCTACTTTGCCATATATTCTACGGAATGATATATGCTAAAGGTAAAATCTTCGTGATATTTATCTTTTTAAGTATGGAGATTGGAGATCAGTATATCTTCAGTAATAATTTTTACTAGATAATACCCCATGCGTTATGCGGGATTTGTCATTTTATACTTTTATTTATTAAATAATAATATTATTTATGATCATTTTATAAATCTATCTGTCAATTAAATTATATGTTCTTTTATTGTGATTTTTCGTTTATGAGTAATATATAATTAAGATATTATTTATTACGTCAAAAATTTAATTGTAACTTTATATCCATAAAGTTTGTTGTGCTTTATACTGTTTTTTTCACCTTATGTCGTGGTCCCACATACCATCAGTGAATTTTGTATATATACATATACATATATATATATATAATAAATAATAGATATATATAATGGATTTTGTAAGATTTTTCATAATCTTTTTTATAAGAATAGGATTGTTTATAATCTTGATTCCTTATATTTGTTTGTAATGAATATTATTATTATTTGTTTAAATGATCTGTAAGTGAGTTTTTTGTTTTCAAAATACAGATCAGTGGAATGAATCTTTTTTTTTTATGAATTGATTACTCTTGCTTAGTTTAATTTGTCCTTCAATAAAATACATTCTTCTGACATTGCATCTCAATCAAAATTTTCAAATTCCTTTTCATGACGTCAATCAAATATTTCAATCAAACCAATTAACTTCCTTTCTGATTTCAACCGGGGAACAAAAACAATTTAAATTTTCCCCAAATCAATCTTACAAGCCCCAATCGAAGCCGCTCGATCCCCTATTTCTCCAATGAAGCGGGTGTCGACGGCGAGTTTATGCGACGATGGCGGTGCAGGGAAACCCGCTCGATCACTGATCTTCCATAACTTGGTCTTCCCATCTCCTGACGACGAAGACGACAACACTGCAACTGAGTGACAAGCAATTAGTAGTACAGGGCTAGGCGATTCTGGGGTTGAAAGCCTTGGTATGGTCGTGAAGAGAAATGAGAATTCGAGTTAGAATCTCATGGCTCTTTTAACTTTCAATGTAATCGATTCTCAAGAGGAGATTTATGATGTGGATATTATAATAGAAAGTGGGTATGGATTAGAATGAGAAGTGCTGCAAAGGGATTGAGTCAAGAATTGAACTGGGGACGAGATCGGGTCGCAACACAGCGCGTTTGGTAGAACAGTACGGGTTTAAAACAGTGACTGTGTTGATCTGATGATTAAAGGGTTGGTTTTTTTTTTACATTATTTAGAACAGTACATACTTTTGTATATATTCAAAAACACTGAATTCAAACAGTACGTATTGCATTCATATATATATTTATATGTGTTGGAAAAATTAGGTGTGAGGTACAGTGGAAATTGTCCAGTATTTTTTCTTCGTCGTGTAATTAAAATGGAATAAATAAATAACCCAAAATAAATAGAATCGACACCAAAATTTTACGTGGAAAACCTCTTAAAAGTAAAAGGGTAAAAAATCAAGGCACCGTTGTGCTAGGGGACTACAATTATCAGGATAACTCTCACTAATTTTTGTTCTCTAACAGGATAAAAATATACCCGTAGAGAATATCCCTCAATATCTCAAATTCGGTATTTTTCTAACTTTTATGGTGTTGTTTTGTGTTTGGTGTGTTATACTAATTTTCTACCCCTTGATGCCTATTTATAGGAAACAGAAGATGTTGTTGGAAAAAACTTTCGCCGCCTTGTTTTGTTGCTGTCGTCTTCGTCCATTGAGCTCACGCATGACAGTGTGTGTCTCCCTTTTTTTTTCTCGAATTCTTTCGCTTTGAGTGTGCCGCTTCCTCTCCTACTTTGCATTTTAAAAGGTGTAGATGTTTCTCAAATTTTCTTCCTCTTGTTAGTGCATGATGTGTGTCCCACGGAGGGAAACCCACTAGCAGAAAACAACCGCACTAGCAATATGAGCACTGTCTGTTCCCGGAACGATGACAACTTGTACTGGCGGCAAAGGGCATATGTGCCATGTTTGATCCGAGGGGCAATGACGGACGACAGTTAGATTTAGAGTTAGATTTATGGTTATAATTAGGTTTGGGATGATTATTGTAATTTATAATCTATTATAATATGAGTAAATTATTGTAATTTATTGTAATAAATTATTTTCATATTTAATTAAGGACAAATACGATCATGATTTGAATTTATAAACCAATTGATAATAAAAATTTCACACTATGATCTATTAGTAATCAAAAAATAAAAAGCAACCAATTGATAATTCTTCTTTTTCATCTATATAAAATTTAACATTTGAAAAGATTGAGGGCAAAAAATTGATGGTGTTCTGTATCTTGGCATCTCATGTTCGTCCCACCAAAAGTTTTTGTGTATTTATATATATATATATATATATATATATGAAACATAATATATTTGGTTATAAAGATTGTAAATTATTTTTTAAATAAAATTTAACATTTGAAGACATTAATGGCATCTCATATCTTGACGTCTCAATTATCATAACGTCCCACAAAATAATTTTATGTATATATATATATATATAGCATCATGGGACTCTCTCCAGGTAGAAATCCAACTGCTCATCCTTTTAAAAATCTCTGCGACACAACTTGCTCAACTAAGGTTCGTCTCAAAGTCACTCTTCAACATGATATCCAACGGGGACTTCGCTTATGCTCATCATGCTCATCTTGCTCAGCCTCGACCCTTATCAGGCCACTGAGCGATCATGAAGTTATGTGATGGTGAAGTCATCGCAACCATAATCATTCACTTTTGAAAAGGATATAGACAGCAACGGATCAGCCACATTGGTATCCAACAAAAAACTAGAACTAATTTCTAGAATTGATATCCCCGGTTTTTTATCGTCATGATTATATCAATGTTTTGCTGTCATGTCATGGACTGATCCTGTGTTTAGCATCTGAGAATGCGACAGATGATTTTAGTTACGGTAATGAGGTTCAAGAATGTTTGTTTGTAATCCGGTCACATAATCGTCGACAATTCTGTCTCGTTTAATCCATTATTGTAATATGGAGTTTAAAAAGTGTGGATTGCTGGGTGAAGGAAAACTCGTTCTCCATCTCTTCTTCCGACCCATCTCATCTCAGTTTCTTGGTTATCAGGATGGGAGGTTTTGGGATAATAGAAAAAGACAAGAGATTCACCCTATATCTATAAAGACGATTGTCAGGATTGCAATTAGAACACACTTTTTTCTTCCCTTACTTGGAGTCGAAACAAGCCGTGTACCCCTTATAGTTCTTCCCATCCGAGATTTTACAATATCCAATCGCACACATTGATAGACTTGTCAGTTGGGTTTGACGCTCACTGCATAATTCGGCGCCTATGCCACATTTTATTTTTTTCCTCGAACATGCGATTACTTTGACTGTCCCCTTTAGGAATTGTCTTCTCAGCGATCGAATCTAGAGATTCTTAACTACTTGTTTGTGTCTAGTTGCTCCAATGAAATGAAACATCCTAGCGCCCAAAGCCACCACTATGACGATGACTATGAACACGTTAGGACTCAAAGCGTCATATTCACACGAAAATCTGTGTGATTGTTCCATATAGTTGGACTCCAATTACCTTTGAACTCAACTGAACACGCATAGTCTTGATGAACTCTGATATACAATAAGTGTTATTTAACACAACCAACTGTATACAACAATACACTAATCCGATTCATGCAACTCTTACAGTGTGAGCCACTCATCTACGAGCTTCTAGCATAATGACGCAGGCAAAATATGTCAGAACAATTTAGAAAAATGGATGCTATATCATAAGACAAATCGAGTGATTAGATCAAGCATCGTTGCTTGAGGTGCTATTTGGTCACTATCCGATGCAAGAACTTCGAGTCGAACCATCTCTAAGAATGCAACATGATCAAGGGAAGCATCAAATCTTGATCAAAGAATTTGGTTAAGACATCTCTTTTTGTTCTTCTTAGAATTTAATAGTGTGTGTCTCTCTCACTATCTCATGCTCCTTTTAGAGCCAAAAAAGAAGAGAAGTGAAAAGACTCTCATTAAGCACATTCATCATGATGAAGATGAATAGTTATAACTTACTACCATCATGACACACCATAATGTCATATATCATGATTATACATCATGATTAATGTAACCAATCTAGTAATAATGACTTAGATTATGAAAGTTACATGAATAAATCTTATAATTTATAAGTCATTAACTTGATCATTACCGTAACCCAAATTGAGACAAACATGTGAGAATTATTTTGAAATCCAAATCATTTAATATAGGTCTTAAACTTTATAAACATTTGGAAATCACAAGATTTAAAACTTAAAGCTTAATTTTAAAACACACCAAATATGTTTTTAAAGTAAATATGTATAATAAAAATGAGTTCCAAAAATTAAACATATTTCAACAAAATAAACTACACAAAATGAAATGGATTACAAGTGGACACCAACGTATATTATCAGCGCTTTTTTTCTCTTGAACACTGGATGGATTTCACTCGGATGACCAAATTTGTCGATTCTGGAAATACACACGTGCGATCGTTTCAAAACGATAGGTATTGCAGAGACATTACTCGATATCTTAACCCTTAGCTTGTGTAGTTTATTCGCAATTTCACCGTCCTGGGCCGTTGAGAGACGTTCAGCTCCGGCAGGCCCTTCAGTTGCTGAGATACCTTCATCCCCATCAGCATGGAGTCCTGCCCGCAATGTAGATAATATTCAGATCATTCAACTTATACACAAGAACCCGATAAAATATCAAAATAGCCTTAAAACCACTGGAGACCTAACTTGGTAAGATAACTTGAACAGGAAAATAAGGACATGGACAACTATCACAACGATTTGAGGTAAATCGATCGCGTCCCGTATACGCATTGATATTTCATCCAAGTTCTCCTCTACTCCACCTGAAATTTTCTTTCCGATGCATTTCTGAAGACAAAGCAACTTTCTCATTGTCACATATCGGAACCCAAAGAAGCAACCAGATTTACTGGAATGAAAAATACAGAAATGTTAACATAATCTATTATATGTATGGGAAAAACGAGTTTGTGATTAACCACAAATAAACTTGTTTATGATTAGATCGTTGGATTGAAGAATAAATGGTTGAGATTAGAAACTCATTCCTCTCACTTCAATTCATATTAAAATAAGGTTATGATCTCAACCGATGATTCTCAAATCCAATGATTAAACCATAAATAAATTTATTTATGATTAATAATAAATTTACAAAATCCTTCTTCTTAATAATCATATATGTAATCGAAAGTAACATAACTATGTTGCAGTTAACAAATTGTTCTCATAATCGTGCGTGACGAATGAAACTAACAAAATATGAGTAGAATTTCTAGGTAAGACGCTCACGTTTCAATAGCAAATTGCTATTTGGAAACGAAAAATTATTAAACGGAAACAGATAATAAAACATCGGGACTTGTAGCCACTTACGTTTCTCTTTCCCTTAGTAAAGGGCTACTACTTGATGCGTTTTAGGTTTCTTTCTTTAAAAAAAAAAAAAAACCACACCCAAAACTTTAATATTTGTTTTTAAATAATCATAATTTTTTAATTGTGTTTCGAATTACTTCAACTCAATAATAAAATTGATCAGTTCAATTTTTTTACAAAGTAAAATTAATTATGGATATTTTATGACAAAGTCGAGATAATATTTTTTTTTTTTGTATCTTCATTGACATGTCGTCAAAACATACTCATAATTTGACTAATTTTGTAAAGAAAATTGAGATGATCATTTTTCATAATTGAGTCAAATTAATCCAGATCACTATTCAAAAAATTATCATTATTTAAAGATAAATATTAAAGTGTTGTGTTTATGATTTAAAACGGAGATTCATATTTCCCATGACAAAATTTTATTCTACAATATAAAAATATGAGATATTTTTAACAAAATAAAAGGAAATTGTGTGTGAGTGTGGATGATGTTGACAAAATCAAATACTGTTTGATTTAGTAATTGTTCACTTTAAGAAAGAAAAAAGAAAGAAAGAAACCCAAAACGCATTAACCAGCAACGCTTCATTTTTTGAAGGGGAAAAGAAAACATAGGGCGCTACGAAGTTTTATTCGTTGTTTCTAAATAGCAATATTTGGATCCAAACAGATGTTCCCGTTCCAAGACCATCGATCGGTTTGGGCTGAAAAGAACTCTGGGCTGAAGTGAAGAAACTCAGCCGCCGCCTCCATTCATGGGCTGATGAGGAACTAGGGTTTGTTTCTCTGTTCTTCATTAGCAAAAACACTATAAAATCGACACTCCAACTCCTGCTTTCCCCCTTCAGCCGCAATTATGCGATTATCTCCTTCGTCATCGAATGTTCAATATGAGAATTGCCGTTTCGATTCGCTCGAGCGCAGCTCAATTCTGTTTCAATCAAATCGTTTTTTGGTTTTTTGTTTTGTGTTTGGTTTTTAGGTTCTGGAGAGATGACGATGAAACAATTGGTCCGTGTTTCAGATTAAATCGTGACCGATAACCCCAACTCCATGTATCCGATCTCCAATTCTTTCGTTTTAATCTCATTTGCTCTCTGAAACTCGTCTTTCGGCCGATTCATAACAGATTTGAATTTTGTTTTTGATGTTTTCATGAAATGAGAATTTTAATGGAGGAAAATGATACTCCTGCATCTGCGATGATGATGATATATGTAATTTAAGCACATGTCAGACTTCGGAGATTTCTCAAAAGAAATCGATGAGAGATTCCATTTTTCTGAGCAGACGGTATTATTGTTCTCCTCTCTGTTTCGTTATCCATTAAGCAGAAAGATTTAAGGTCCATTTGAAAATAAAAACAAAAAACCTATAACAAAAACAAAAAACCCATAATAAAAATCGATAAAAATTGATATTGATTTTACAAAGACAATCTTAAATATTTGATATTAAATATTTGTAAATCATATTTTTTTGGTTTTAATTTATTTGTAATATTTTTTTTGTTTGTTTCAATTCATTTGCAATATCTTTATTTTTTATTTGATAATCAATTTATATTAATATAATCAAATTATTTTTTTTTTCTCATTTTCTGTTTTAACACCATTTACAATTGTGTATCGTGTAATAAATTGCAACTAATGAAGTAAACAATAATCGATTAAATCGGGGTTATTTGATATCATGGATTTTGAAAACCAAAATCAATCTAATAACGAAAACTATTTTTTTTTGATTTTATGTTTTTTTGTTTTTGTTCAGTTATTTAAGAATCAGAAATGAATACGATGATATCAAACATTTTTAATTTTTTCGTTGTTTTTATCCCTATTTACAATCTATCTGTAATTCTATTAAGCTTCAAAAATTATTACATAAAGTTTGATTTACATAACAGCCTAACTAACACATAACAAATAAATCAAACCCAGAACAACATGAAGCACAACAACTGCTTCCTTATCAACCAAACACGTGCATTGTAACCTTAGGCTCTCTACTACAATCCTCATATCATCAAAAGAGAAATCACAAGTGAAGAACAGATGACAACAGGTTTCACGTTCCTTCCAGCAAAAAGGGCAAGCATCATCACCTATAACATCCATACGGCATAGCCTCTCTTTAGTTCGCATCTTATCCTTTATTATCAACCAATATATGAATCGATGTCAAGGAACAACATCAGAACGCCACAAAGATCTCCACCAATAAACTTTCTCAGTAGGCGCTATTGCATAAGGATCTTATAAGCAATAGGAGATGAGATCTCACTTACATTATCAACCCATCTATGAGATCCAGTTTTATCCAGTTCTACATATTTCTTCAAAAATCCCTAACCCCAAATAGATTTTTTCATTCCCATGACCATGCCGGCTTCTTTTGTACTTCCCATATACTTATACCCCTCAAATTGTAATATCCCGAAAATTTGATATTAAATATATTTAATATATTAATAAATGAGCGGATAAAGATAACGTTAAACGAAACGTTATATGTTAACGTAGGAATAAAAATAACGAGCACGTAACGTTATAACGTAACGTTACAAATATACAAATAATGTAACAAATATTTACCGCTAAACATAACGTTATAACGATATAACGTACGTATTTAATAAACGTACGTGATAAACATAATAAACATATAATGTTATAACAATATAATAAACGTATTTGGGCGACCCATTTGTTTGAATAGGGGTAGGTGGAATTTGACCGTTGGATAGAAGATTTTGGGAGAATTTGAAATTTGGGGCTTAGAGTTCACGAATGAGGAGATTACCGTTTTGAGGAGAGATGATTCCAAAACTGTTACAGTGAAACTGATCGGATTTGTGACTTGTTTGTTTGAATGGGGGAATCGGAGTTAGAATTTGACCGTTGGATCGGAATATTTGGTCGATTTGAAATTTTGGTGGTTAGGGACTGAAATCGGAGTATTTACAAGTCATCTAGCATGCATAGCATAACTTTCACACATCAATAACATCAAAACACAAGAACGAGAAATGATTTATTAGGGTATGAAAAAAATGTCCAGAGCATACAAGACATGCCAAAAACATGAAGCTACGCGCCACCTTGAGAGTTGAGCACATAGGAATGGTTGTTTATAACTTCGACACTAATGCATGAAAGCATAGAACGACAACACCGCATGAAAAAGCATGAAAGGCCAGAAGCATAAGCAAACATATTCAGTGAACACATGAAAACAAATTTCACTTTAATGATATAAGAAGTGATTGTCAAGATCACGTAGTCGTTATTTCAGTACAGCGATCATTTGCATGCATGAAATCAGGCAAAAATAGTCACAAAAAATTCGTGGCAATAGCAAAAATAAATTCAGTAGACATTTTCGGTGAACACATGAAAACAGTTTCAGATATTTATTCTTTTATTTTATTTTATTTTTCTTACGAAGGAAAACAGATTCAGATTAATAGTACAAGAAGAGATGGTCAAGATCAAGTTTGTCGTAATTCAGGGCATTGATCATTTGCATGCATGAAATCAGGTAAATAGTCCCAGAAATCCATGGCAATAGCAAAACTAATTACCGATTTCCTACGTCTCAAGGCAAAACTCATGGTTCTAAGTCTCAAGGCAAGACAGATAGCTCCTAAATGAAGCAAATATAACAAAACCATATAATGTAGATTTTCTTGTTTAATTGCAGTACACTACATATTAGCAATCTAACTAGAACGAAGAACGAACTTAGGCCCATCTCGCCAAATATTTACCA
>JAOVYX010021784.1:0-15352 GCA_035668315.1 Drosera spatulata
CTCAATACAACTGTCCTCTGCTTTCTATCTCCTCCAATGGCAGCAACCCACGAGGCCTTCAACCCCCAAATCCCTGCATCATCCCCTTCATCACACAATCACCAAACGTGCAAACACATCAAAATCAGAGCAAATAACAGTCGCCACCATGTGACCTCAAATTGGGAAAGAAAGAAGGAAAGAAAAACTGGAAACACAGAAAACGCTGCCAAATTCACTGTTTTTATTAATATTATTGTTTTCTCTCTATCTCTCTTTGATCGAGAGAGTACCCTTTTCGTCGTTTTGTTTGCCCAGAAACGTGCCGCGATTTCTCCGTCGCTTTATGCCCTTTTTGAGACACCGAGAGCATTCTCCTTCATTCTACCTCTCCACGTGTACTCGCCTTTCTACTCTGTTTTTAGGGTTTTTTTTATAGTTGGAATTGAACTCTGATTTTCTTTTGTGTGAATGTTACTGTTTTATTGAACCCTTTTGCTCAAATGACGTGACCCTTGATGGTTTTTTTTCTTGAATCGTAACAACCCATTTTCTAGTTGCAAATTGCAACTTGTTTGGGCATATAGTATGTGTGTTTGTGTTTTTGCTGCCTTTTGGGGTTGAGATTCTGTCCAAATTTGAAAAAATTCCACACCAAACCCTCCCTTTTTAATTATTTAAATATCATATAGGTATAGACATTCAATCTCGTTTTATGAATCAATCTTTGGGTTCTGAGTATTGGGTTTGATCATTGATGCTGATATTTTGGAATCCCAAGATCAAATTGTGATTGAATTTCTAGCAAATTTGCACAAAAGGAAGAAATGTGTTCAATTCTCCGCTTGAGAAAACTACTCTACCTAGACCCATCATCATCAATCCCCTCTAGATCATCTCAATCTCCAAATGCTGTGAATATCAATTGCAATGGTGCTACTGATAAGGTGAAATTACCGAAAAGGGTGCCGCGGCGATGGCGGTGCATGGACACCTGTTGTTGGCTAATAGGGTATCTATGCACAACCTGGTGGGTGCTGTTATTGGTGTACCAATGGATCCCTAATGGGTTGATTGGAGTACAAGTGAATGGATCACCCGGTGAGAGGCTGAGAGGTGAAGGTGTGAGAGCTCTTCATCCTGTGGTTTTGGTTCCTGGGATTGTCACTGGTGGACTTGAGCTTTGGGAAGGGAGGCCTTGTGCTCAGGGGCTTTTTAGGAAGAGATTATGGGGTGGTAGCTTTGCTGAGATCTTCAAGAGGTATAAGCTCTTTTTTATAGTGTCTTTCCCAAAATAGCTACAACGTTTGTTATAGTTGTTCGTTCTACAGGAGTTTTGAGGAGCTACAGTTAGTTCAAATGTAATGATGTTAGATTAGATAAGTTACCTTCTCAACCTATCCTAACTTAGTTAGGGTCTAAACTCTCAAGTTTCTGGTACATGTGCAGTCCAAGAGAGGAAAATCTGCATAGTGATATTTCCTTGGTTAAGCTACATTTGCATGGATAGTTTCTTAAGTTGCGGTTGCGAAAATCAAATTAATGAGTCGGTACCACGTAGAAATTCAATTCGTATCTTGCATTGTTATTTAGGGCAAGATTGGATGTTTAAGATGATATATGAGTCTTATTTGAATGCTGTGATTTCAGGCCTAGGTGCTGGTTGGAACACTTGTCTTTAGACAACGAAACAGGGCTTGACCCGCCTGGAATTCGCGTCCGAGCAGTCCCTGGACTGGTTGCTGCTGATTATTTTGCTCCTGGGTACTTTGTTTGGGCTGTGCTGATTGAAAATTTGGCGAAAATTGGCTACGAAGAGAAAAATATGCACATGGCGGCTTATGATTGGAGGCTTTCTTTCCAGAATACAGAGGTATGATGCTTTATTGCCTTGCCTTGCACTGCTTTCAAATTCGCTGTGACGAAAAAAATACGCAAATGGCTGTATATTATGGGATTGTTGTGTAGTAGGAGTTGGTTAGATTCCTCAAGTGGTTGATGTATTCCTGTTCATTAACCTAGTGCGCATGGCATCATTTTTTCGTCCTTCTCATACTATGAGCGAGCAGATAGCAAAGGGCTAACTCGTATCTCTTTCCTGTTTGCTACTGGGATTGACTAGGTGAGGGATAATTCGCTGAGCAGGTTGAAGAGCAAAATAGAGCTTATGTATATCAGCAACGGCAACAATAAAGTCGTCGTGGTGCCTCATTCCATGGGGGTAAACTATTTTCTCCACTTCCTCAAATGGGTTGAATCACCTCCCCCTATGGGAGGTGGCGGCGGTACAGGGTGGTGCGCTAAGCACATAAAAGCGGTCATAAACATTGGCCCTGCATTCCTTGGAGTTCCAAAGACTGTCAGCAATATGCTGTCTGCTGAGGCTAAAGATGTAGCATACCTCAGGTCAGTTTGATGTCATTTCCTGTTATCCACTTCAGTTCTTTATTTGATGTCTGGATTGTTCCGAACTATGGAAAGCCCGGTGGTCGAACCTACGAAGTAGTTCAGATTAACTACTATGAAAAGACAGACTATGAAGATTATCTCGTTTCGGATGATTTACCAAGATGTAATCTTTATGTCTCATTTGCAGATCAGTGGCTCCCGTTGTCTTTGACTCGGATATTGTGAGGCTTCAAACATTCGAACACGTGATGAGAATGTTTCGGACATGGGATTCTGTTATCTCATTGTTGCCAAAAGGAGGCGAGACTATCTGGGGTGACTTGGATTGGTCACCAGAAGAGAACCACGAGTGTGATTTTGTGACGAAACGCTCTCCGTTTACTCTGATAGAGAGCAAGGCCAATAATAGTGAAGCGGAGAAAGGTTTTCAGCTGAACGAGAGAGCCAAATATGGAAGAATGATCTCCTTTGGCATGGCAGCGGCTGAGCGGCCTTCTTCTCAGCTTCCTAAAGTTAGTTTTGAGGTATCCTGTGGTGGCTTCAGGTCATTCCAGCTGCTTGTTTTCTCTTACGTTGATCATTAATTGTTCCAGTTATTTTCTCATTGAGACGGCCTGATTTTTAATCGTTATGCAGGGATTTTCACTTGGACATTCTCAAGTCAAGCCTCAGACACCTTGTGGGGATACCTGGACAGAGTATGATGAACTGAGTAGAGAAATCATCAGGGATGTTGGCCGGAACAAAGCCTACACGGCTGAGACTGTTGTCGACCTATTCCGTCATCTGGCTCCAAAAACGATGCAGCGGGCTGAGGCTCATTTCTCCCATGGGATAGCGGACGACTTAGATGATCCCAAATACGAACATTACAAGTACTGGTCCAATCCTCTCGAAACCAAGTAAGCTTGTCTTCACTTCTCCAATGACTTGGGAATGAGTTTGACATGGAGAAGTAACTCTGGTTTCTTTATTTTCCAGATTACCAAATGCACCAGATATGGAGATGTACTGCCTCTATGGTGTTGGCATACCCACAGAGAGATCCTACGTCTACAAGGTATCGCAATTGGAACGGTGTAATAGTATACCATACCAAATCGACAGCGCTGCCGATGGCACCCTCAACGAGTGCTTAAAGAAGGGGATATACTTTGTAGACGGAGACGAGAGTGTTCCTGTCATCAGCGCAGGGTTCATGTGTGCCAAAGGGTGGAAAAGGAAAACACGGTTCAATCCTTCAGGGATGGCCACATATGTTAGAGAGTATCGACATAAGCCGCCCACGAGTCTCCTCGAGGGAAGAGGTGCAGAGAGCGGCTCCCATGTTGACATCCTTGGCAATGTGAAGCTGATCGAGGACGTGATGAGGGTGGCTGCTGGAGTGAGCGGGGAAGAGTTGGGAGGAGACAGGATTTTTTCAGATATAGTTCGAATGTCGGACAGGATAGAGCTACGGCTGTGATCGATGACTTCGACTACCACGAATATTCCATCGAAAGTGGAGGAATGCCACGGTGACAGTTGCGGGAGAGCTGGAGTTGAATCTTCGAGCTGGAGAAATTGTGAAGTTTTGCAGAGTTTGGAAAGTTGTTGCATGGTCATGGTGAATGTGCTCTATTTAGTGATTTTCTTTCCACAGAACAGAAATGTAGACCGGATCTGCACTCGAATAATGAGATAACCATTTTTGTTTGCAACGATCTGTGCCCTGATTGTTCAATTTAAGTACTTCGATTCCATTCCGCTTGGGCCTCAAAGGGCCGACAAGGCTTCGTTTGTGGCAGATCTTCCACGGATATTTTATTAGACAGCGAATGGAAAATACTCCCTGAACTCCCAAAAAATAAATAAAAATGGAACGTTTTTTATGTGAAAGTCTTTTCACAGATTAGAATATCTAAAATAGAGATTTAGTAATTGAACAAAAGAAAAAAAAAAGCGATTTGTAAAAGGAAAAAAATATAGAGCAGTGACGTAATAAAAATTGAAAATATATTAAAAAAATATATTGAAATGTGTGTTCAATTGTAAAATTATAATGTGAGATAAAAAAATTTGACAAGGTATTATAACAATATGTATAACAAATTGTAAAAAACAAATAGATAAAAGATAAAAAAAACCTAATGCAAGTGTGCATAAGAATGGTTTGTTATCATTTACGTCAAACTGTGAAAACAAAAAATAATAATGAGAATAGAAAAGCTAGTAAGAGCAAGTCCAATGAGACGATAAATTTTTTCCTATACTTAGGTATAATTTGCCTAAGAATAATATCACAATGCCAAAATTTAGCAATTTATGTTCAATGGTATTATGCTAAATTTTATTCTCGTTCTTCCTTCAATTTTACATACAAGCTTAACTAAAATAAGCATATCAAATCAATCAAATTGAACTTTCAACTTAAATTTCTACATTCTTTGAACACTATCATGATGATGTGTCAAAAATAGGATTGTTATTTCCATTGTCAGATTTAACAATGGATATATTTTATACTAAAATATGACAATGAAAATAAGATGTATTGAAGTGCAAAATATGATGGACAATAGCTATAATTTACATCTGGCTACCCAAATGTCTTATCCGACTTGCTCTAACAATAACCAAAAATACTTTATACATAAAAATGTTTCTTTTTTTGAAATGTTTCTGGATAATGGAAATTTCCAGTGTTTTACAAGTAAAATTCAATGTGCTGGGAGTCTGTGGCAATTGAAACGAGTGTTTGAAGAAGGGAATACACGAATACACTTCGTAGATATGGAGGAGAGAGGGTGCCTATGATAAGGGCCGAGTTCATGTGTGCCAAAGGGTGCAAAGGCAAAAACCCGGTTCAATCCTTCGGGAATGGCCACATATGTCAGAGAGTATCGACACAAGCCACCTTCGAGTCTTCTTCTTGAGTGCAGGGGTTCTGAAAGCAGTACCCTTGTTGACATCCTTGGCAACGTGAAGCTGATCGAGGCTGTGATGGGGTTTCGCTGCCGGGGTGAGTGGGGAAGAGTTGGGAGGAGACAGGATTTTCTCGGATATAGTTCGTATGTCCGACAGGATAGAACTACGGCCGAGGAATCTTCAATCGACAGTGGAGGAACTCCAGTTGAGGAAGAGCTGGAGCTGAAGGCTTTTGAGCCGAGGAAACTCTGAAAGTTTTGTAGAGTTCGGAAAGTTGTTGCACGGGGATTGCGCTCTATCTAGTTTTCTTTTGTCACAAACTAGGAGTTTACTTCGAAATCCAGATGATGGAAAAAAGTTCATCTGCACAGCGTGAATAATGTGAAATCCAATTTTTGTGGTGGTCATGTTCAACTATTCAACTTGACAAAGAGCCTTTCCCATCAAGACCACTCCGTCAAGACATCAGAAAAGTTTCCGACGGAGGCCTCAGTCCCTCATTTCAACAGTGCGGTCTGTCACCTGGAATCTGGCCATGAAACCAAGACCTAAATAAGAAGATGGTTTTTTCCCCCTGACGCAGACACTGCAGTTACCTGCAGCTGTCTTGTATCAGAGAAGCCGCCATGGGCAAGAACCCTCAAGATAGATAGAAGCCTACACCAGTGCTACTGAAATAGTATTACCGAGAAATTCCGAAAGAAATAAACTCATCATGAACAAGAGGCATTTGCACGAATGGAAATGTGACGCATCAACAAACGTGAAACAAAAAGGCATTAGTAACAAAGTTTGCAACCTGTGTAATTGAAGGCAAGTACACTTGCTAGGGATGTCACGATGTATGCCGGAGACAGCAATCCAACAACTTCTGAACATTACCATCGGCAAAATGATTCCCTCCTGAGGAGATACTGTCTCTGTCTTTCACCATTATCCACTGAGTCAAAAGACTCAAAATCTGTTTCAGCTTTGCAATCGTTAAGGAAACAATAATAGTGGGAAATGATCGACATTGACTTATCCAACCCAATCTATTGTGTATATGGCAAATTCTAGTCAGGCTTTGTAAATTCTCGAACACAACATTAACCATCGTCTCTACTCTTCTACTCACTCCTATCCCTTTTTTGAGTGGGTAGATAAGCACCTACCCTAAGAATGTAAACTCCTTCGAGGTAAAACCATGTAAACATATCCAACATCCCCGTATGTCGAGATTCTTTAGTTTTCAGTTATATAAATATGTTAATATATAAACTGAATACGGCCACCAAAAGGATACAGCAATTTCTCTGAAGTTCAATTTCCCTGTGCCGTCACTGGAACTGTCCTCCTCCTGTGAAGATGTCTCCAGAGGATAGTCGAGAAGGTCATCTTCGATCAGATCTGAATTACTCACCAATGCCAAAACATACGAGGCAAGATGTGATGAACTCATGTCATCCTCTTTGACCTGAACAAGGATTCTTGACACTATGCTCCAAATTGCATTCCTTGCCTCAAAATCATCCGAAGTTAAAGGGAACAGATCGAACAGACACTGCAAAACCATCGGATCTGGATGAAAAAAATAAGAAGTCAGCTCTACTTTGTCAATAGGCTGATGCATCAGCTGCAACAGACAATCTGAGATTCTAAACCAGCCTAAAAATTAACCTAATAGTCATCACCTTTCGACAATTCCAGAGCTAGATGTGTGGAATCAGTCAGTATATTTGCGACTAGAACTGCCGCTGTGATACAAGAGCTGGCAACCTGTTAACAAAGATGTTAGAGATATAGAAGAAAATAATTGATGCTCATTGACTTTCTGGATCAGCATTCGCCATGAGAACTCCACATAGTAACAGTTAACAAACTCCGTATGCTTCAAAATACGCATGGCACTTTGCAACCTAAAATGCAACAAAGAGTTGAATCATCTAAATGATGTACACAAATATCACACCTCAAGTTTATCTGGGAGTTTAACAAGCTCAACAGCCATCTGAAAGAGTTCCAAGTTAAAGCTTATCTCCTGGGAATACTCGTTAGTGGTAGAAATAGCTTCGATAACACGGAGGATTGACTCAAGAGCAGGATACCTGAAATTGCATTTAAAGCAAGCTTGAAACTAGAAGCTCCACAAACATGTGAATTACCCTAGCCATAAAGTAATCTTTCTCTTTAGAGATCATAATCTCACTGCATCATGGAAAAACAAAAACAAAAAAAGAGCAGAAAAAGAGTTTCAACTACTACCTGCGTTGCATGGTATAATTAATAAATCTCTTTCAACTTTATCGTTATTTAAACAGATCAAAGTCCATCCAAACACCGTATGTGTATGCCAGCAGATGCATACTCTTATTCCGAAATACCCATAATACATGATAGCAGCTGCATCTAATGCAAGAGATTCACTATAGAAAAAGCAAGGTGCATCAGTGCTTGAACATGGAATGCTACAAATAGTCACTATTGGTTCTTTTTTTTTTTAGAAACTGTGTGTGTGTGTGTGCGTGCCCCGGGAGAGAGAGAGAGAGGGGGGGGGGGTTGAACAGGGAAGAAGTGTACCTTTCAGGAAGTCTTTCACTCAGTTTGGACAGCTCAAAAGCCAAGAGATTCACCAAAATGTGCATTAGTCCCAAGTTTTTGAGAGTGGGGAGGAACATGGCCACAACTTCTGGTTCATTTTCTACAATGGCCAAGAGCAGGCCAGAACTCTGCTCAAAATGGAAGAAAGAAAAGGTGAAAGGTAAAAATATTAACAAATTCACAAATATGATATGAAAGGAAATATCACAGAAGAAAAGATCATAGGGACGGGCCACAATAATGTTGCTTATATCATTTAGCCAACATATAATCAACAAAAATGACACAAAAAGTGCGAAGACAAATAAATCCGAATGAAAATCATGATAATCTATGCAATAGTAAACTTTTCCTATGGAAGGACACAAATAGAAATTGAAAAATTGTCCTTTCAAAAAAAAAAAAAGAAGAAGAAGAAGAAGAAGAAGAAAGAAATTGAAAAATTGTAGACCAAACAAGTAACCCATAATTAGCGTCCAACTGCAGCTTCACCATTCACCAACATACAATGACCTGAGTTTGTTTAGAACATAAAAATGGTTCTTCTTGAATATTCCATCAGTCCATCAACTACTGCCATATCATAAACTGGATACAACAAAATTTCTCTTTCATATTCAAGAACAGTAATGTAGACGTAGTAATGAGCCACTACCATCATATTTGTATGTTAAACAGTATTTTTCCACAGGTAATTAGCCAAATCTCACTTTCGATTTTTCCTACCTTTTCAATCAGCTGCGGGTTCAATGTATTTTCAGCAATCCAAAGTATGCGGCTTAGTAAATGCTCTGATTGCAACGCCGTGGCCCATGTAATGCGTTCAGGACTTCCAAGACCTAAGCCAAGCAACCTAAAATGAAGAATAAAAAGAGTGAATGATGCTCACAGACATTGCAACTAGCTATTGTACTGCATAGAATTAGCTGTCAGGTGTCGATGACTGACAATGACACGTAAAAAAGGGTATGTATAACTGTATAGATTTATGTGAGCTAGAGGAAAACAAAGCCTGCATTCACTAGGGAAGTGAGTTTAAAATAAGCGATGCAGGAAGCAATAGAGCAGGTAGAAAAAGAGAGGCATAAGACTTGGAGTATAATTGTCATTGAAGTGGCAGGTTCTCAGTCAAAGCAAGGCTTTTGGATATGTGATACAGTACCAAATATATGCCCTATTCTACAATGGCTTCGACAAAAGAGGGCAGGGGAGAAGCCACGGCCATATAGGATAAAAACCAATCACTATAGAAGATTACTTTTGTGAGCAGGCAATGCACCCCGCCATACAAAAGGGAATGCACATAATGATGTATGAAAAAAGCAAGATAAAATAGCATTCTTCACAGGAAATTACCGACATGTTTCAGACAAGCATGGAGTGTCGTCCAAGAACAATTGATCCAATATTGCCTCCACCAATCCATTAGTGGAGATCATTTTCTTCATGAGACCTTCATGGCAAGCAAGGTTGCCTATGATTCCCACACTGATTTCCTACAGAACAAGAAAGAATTTCCAGCTTAATATATAGTTGAAGTATCGATTTGAACGAGAGAAAGTGCAACAGCCTAGTACACAAACACTTGGAGCTAGAGTGAATGGGATAGAAGAGATTTAACTGCTACTTACTGTAATACGGACCGAATTTGATGTCAAAAGATTCGCCAATAGCACTTCAAGAACAAGGTTCTCAACCTGGAAACATGTAGTGACTACATAAGATTTCTGATAACTACCTTCTCTAAAAAACTATGAAATGTTATTGCCACCATTAGCCCATCTCTCAATTTTCGGTACACAATCTGGTGGACGCAAGAAGAGCGACCAGAAGCTTCATTCCTAATAAAACTGCCCAAATTCTGTTATATCTTTGTTTGTTATTATGGCATGATAGAAGCGATGATTCTGTAAATTTCTTTAGCCTCCTCTAGGGTCATGGCAAGAAAAAATCTTAACCAGTGAGATGACCATAAAGACGTCACATCTGAAATCAAGGAGTGACGCTGTAAGAGTACACTATTTGGATATCCTTCCTGTCCGTCAATTAAAACCTCTGAGAGATGCACTGTTTTTTAACAATACCAAAAATTCTCAGCCAGCATTGGCAAGAAAAAAGGAAAATTATTACAAATTAAAGTACCATGAATTCGGCATGAGATTTATTAGCAGCAAGATCCCACAAGATGCAGCCACTTTCTTCCCAGACCTCTTCTCTGGCCAACCTTGATTCGTCCCCAGTAGCCTGGGATTTTGGAGATCGGAGGTGATCAATATTCCCAATGTCCATGGAGATCGCACCATCGCATATAGAGCTTTCAGCACTATTTCCTGATAGGGTGACGACATCATCCTCAGCCAAGTCATTTTTTGATTTTCCAGAGGGGTCATCTCCATGATCACTACCTTGTGTATAATGATGTCTCTCGACAGAAGGCAGCAGTCTCCGAATCAACGAAATTATATAACCAGGATCCACAGTCGTCTGGATGTCAAATAACTAAACCATGCAAATATGCAAATTATCATCAGATAGTAGACATCCAATCCCCGTCCAGGGACACTTACACAGGACAAAAACGAAGGACGAATAGCAGCAAGGTTTTCCTAACAGCTACATAAGTTGAAGAGTTGATAGGATGCTCTGCACTTAACTACCTGCGAAGTCTGTTATTTTCGTGGTCATGGATAGAAGAAGAAACTAGAACTAAAGAAGTCATAAATCAAATACAGTATGTGGCACCGACCACCTCTTGAGAAACTAACTCCACCGAAGTTCCAAGTTTGTAGTAAAAGGTCACATTTATAATTAATATGCCCCTAGAGAAGTACCATTTCGGGCTCGAAGCACGACTTTGCACCAATCCTCCTATATAATGCACCAGAAGTACTGGCTAGCGATAGGAAAACCACTCTACCAAAAGCTCAAACTTGTAGTGGAGACCGGTACTTAACATTTTTATGTCCCTTTACACCACAGAATAAGCTAGCGACATACAAAGCAATCGATCAAAATTCACCTCTTCCGGATCGCAATGAAAGCCAACCCTATTCTCAGTGTTTTGTTTACTGGGGCATCTTATTGACTTATTCCAGTACCAACTCTATACCCTAGATGTCCAGCTCCAGTGAACCGCTGTGTCTCCACACATCTCGCAACAATTGGAACACCTAGCAACTCCATCTTCAAGCAACAATTTCACAATTTCACCATTTAAACCACAATTCATCCTCTAATTCTCCATACTGCATTCTATATCACTTCATCGACACCAAAACATATGTATTATAGAGTTGCATAAGCGAATTAAATATATCCTGAACCGAAGTGAAACCCTAGAATCTAGATTGAAAGCCGATACGCAATGACGTTGAGTTGAAGTGAAGATTACTACCTCATCGGCGGGGGCGAGAGGGTGATGAGCTGGTCCGTTTGCACCGAAAAGTGGTTCTTCCGCTTCGCCGTGGTCGTCGTCGCCGCGGGATTGATGTTGGCGTTGATCGGCGGAGTCCTGCGGGGGCGAAGATGGCGTTCGCGTTTCCGTAGCCATCGGCGATCGATGCGGTATGTTCACCACAATGAGAACAATTGAGACTGAAGTTAAAAAGGGTGCACTATACTTTTGCCGGGGAATGAATTGTAAACGCTAAAACTATATTCTCATTACAACATTTTTTTGTTGGGATGTTTTATTCAAATAAAAATATTTTATATTAAATATTTTTTTTTTGTGTTTTATGAAAAACACAACGTTTACATATATAAATAATAAAATTATTCATGTTACGAATCGTTTACACGACGTTTAAACATCTTTTTATACGAAATTATCGTGAAACAATAATGATAGTTTAAGTTATATACTTCAACTCCAAGTCAATAACGTTATATTGGGATGATATAACATCGTTAAGATAGTGATGATATAACGTTATATTTTTTATGGGATGGAGGGAGTAACTTTTTTCACACAAAAATATTAAAATAATCCTACTTTATATCGCATCAATTCATCAACCATCATCTCTCTTTCTTCTTTTATCGACTTCTTTATCCCACATATTTATAAGGACAAAGTTATTATTCCTTATTAACTCAAAATATTAAAAAAATTATCATGACGAATCAAACCGTTATAATTTGAATGATACAGAAGGAATACTTTCTTTTGTGCAATCTTGCTTATCATAGTTGATTTTTCATGGATCTTATCACCTCCCTCCAATTTAATTGCAATGACTTTTATCACATTTTTATTTGTTTTTTAGATTTGAATTGTTTTTATGGTATTAAATTTATATAAAATTTGATGATTTTTTTTTAAAATAATGTGCTTTGGAAGAAAGAATGAGAGAGAAGAAGAAAACGATGGGATAATTTCATCATATTAATATAAATTCATTATCAAATAAAAAAATAATAACAATATTATATTTATATTGGGACTAATCAAAAAAAAATTAGAACGAAGGGAATAATATATTTTTAGATTATAACGGTCTTGGTCTAACCGATGGGATAATTTCATCATATTAATATAAATTTATTATCAAATAAAAAAATAATAACAATATTATATTTATACCGGAACTAATCAAAAAAAAATTAGAACGAAGGAATAATATATTTTAGATTATAAGGGTCTTGGTCTAACCGATGAAAAAAAAATGTGTAAAAAGGATTACACAAATCTCTAATTGATATATTCCTTTCATCTGTTTGTCCCTCGTTCAACGATTTGGTCTTTCTATCCAATTGATGTGTACAATGTAACTATTGTCCTTTCTTCATTAGAAAGTTCGATAGAATTACTGGTGATGCATTGATGCGAGATGTGTGATGCGTTGATGCATGATGATGCGCTGATGCAAGATGCGTTGATGCGTGATTCATTGATGTGCGAAGCTTGGTGTATGATGCATGAATCCACAATAACTGTTGCACAATGTATGACATGACGGCACACGATGCACAAGACATGAGGTGGTAGGATATGTACCTGTAGGCATGCTGGATAAAACAGAGTACTCGGTGCCAGAGAAGTGCTGCAACATCATAGAGATAGCAATGAAGGAGCAACCGCACTCTGCAAAAGGTCGAACAAGCTTCAGTAGTTCGCTAGGTTGAGTTGATACCCATTGACCTAGAAGAATGGATTTCAAATTAGAATGCGGCTATAACAATATGGATAAGTAATGAGTCGCACAATCCAGATATCGCTTGAATCGCCATCGGTGACCTTACATCTTACATCTTTCCTGCACCAAGGATTCACCTCGATCTCTGACTGTAGGACCCTCGAATAGGCTTTCAATACAGAACATCGTTCTTCAAGTCCAATGTAGCTAAAGCCATGATATAATCCACATGTACAAATCACAACTCGCACTGCTGTCTGGAGAAAAGAACAACCATAAAGAAAAACGTAAAGTAGTCGAAATCTAATGCACAAATTACACTGATATACAGCAGCAGAAAGGAACAGGTGAAGACAGGGGTTCACAACCTTCTCAGTTTCCACAATAGCTCGAAGTGTCTGGACGAGCTCATTTGAAGCAGCCCAGTCAAACAACGAAAGGACCGTCATACCTGGAAATTCCTTCCAGTCCTAACTCCATAAAACAAGAAAGCCAACTAGTTAGTGCTTAAAAGATTATGACATAGGAAAAAGGAAAGGAGCAGAGTAGCCCTCAAACCGTGGATATCTCGCCTAGTGGTGAGTCGACAGAACCCCAGGTGCAAGTGAGTTGGGTATGAACAGAAGTTAAAGATGTAAGTATCGACATAGACCTTAAACAGATATACAAGTCCAATTTGAATGAACATTTTCTTTAAAAAGAGGAACTGAGGTCAAACTTCCCGGCCATCATAGTAAGCTTCAGCGTCGCACCTGACAATCACCAAAGTGGAAAATCAATCACCGACACTTGATGTTGTGCACCGGAATCCATCAGTTCTAATTGGCTGCAAAATTAGATATACTGAACAAAACAGATGACAATGAGACTGACAGCTGAGCAAGAAGCAATTGAATTTGAAAAAATCATCATAAAGCTCTCTGCGCAAGAAGGCGGAAAGGTTCATGGTGTAACAGAGAACAGAAGCAAAAGAAAAACGGAAACTGCTGTAAGCCAGCAGCAGAAACGAAAACTGATATTCGTACCTGAATTTCGGCGGAATAAGCATGGCGTGCAATTCTCCAAGTATAGTGAGTTAGCGACACATCTAAACATGGTGCATGACAAATGGGATCAACTTAGAATTTAATATCATCCCAACTGTAAACAGTAAACACTAAGAGTCTACAGCATAGGAAACTACAAGAGGGATAAGTATTCATCCGATGAGTTCGCCCAGTATCAGCGATAGTTTAAGCCGACCACATCATGACTCCAGATCAGCACGTACATGTATCATCCCTGCAATTGGAAAGCATCCACCATGGTGAACGCAGATCAAATTTTTATTTTGATTTTTATTTTTTCCGATTGAAAAATAGGTGATAAATGGATAAAGTGCTGACGCAGACCATACATACAAAATTGAACCTTCCGAGACGTTACATAAAAATTACTCCACTAATGGACATTGGAAATTTCCCACCAGGCCATTTGGGCGGACAAGTCTATGCAGTTTCCTTCGTCACTAAGCAGAATTCGAATCACCGCGCGTGGAGCTCACATCCCGGATGGGCGCGCGCATTTAGTTCCCTTAGGAAATTGCTAATCCCCCCAACTCACACCCTCGTGGCACTTCTATTTTTAAATTATTATTTTTTAAATAACATTTAAAATTGTTGATATATATATATATAGATTAAAAATTAAAAATAAATATATATTTGAAATTTACACATCAATATCTACAAAAAAACTAATATTAAATATAAAAATATATTTCAAAAAAATATTTCATTCGTCCCTAATAATTATAACATATACGTATATGATAATTATCAATAATTGTTACTCGTATTTTTAAAGTTGTATTGCATACATTCGATGCAAATATTTCGACTTGTTTTACGTATTTGTCATTGAAGTCCCTCCAATATTGAATATAAAAAAAATTCATTACATTATAAATAAATACATATTGATAATACTTAATCACATACGAATTTTATCCTATTCAATCGTTTCTTCAAGATATTATCTACCAGATGGATTGATATTCATCATTTCACCACAATTCAAGACGAACTGCATAACCATCGATCCTCAATGAAGGTATAAGATAATGAGGATATAGAAATAATTGAACAAAATGATTCTCGACATAGACAATAGCTATTTCACGACGTTCTTGGACTCCAATCGGAGGGGACCTCAATAACAAATGCGTAAAACAAGTCGAAATATTTGCATTGAATGTATGCAATATAATTTAGAAGATACGAGTAAGAATTATTGATAATTATCACATACGTATATGTTATAATTATTATGGGACGAATGAAATATTTTTTTGAAATATA
>JAOVYX010021785.1:0-15348 GCA_035668315.1 Drosera spatulata
AAAAAGGGGGGGGGGGGGAGAAAATTGAACTGATCCTACACAAAACTGGACTGATCCTGCATCAGGACACCAGGCACGAGCGCGACTCCATAAATATTAATTTGACGTGCTTACGACGGCACGCAGCACT
This sequence comes from Drosera spatulata, assembly GCA_035668315.1. Classification (NCBI taxonomy): domain Eukaryota; kingdom Viridiplantae; phylum Streptophyta; class Magnoliopsida; order Caryophyllales; family Droseraceae; genus Drosera; species Drosera spatulata. Next base: position 131 of record JAOVYX010021785.1, read on the forward strand.
CAGCCAACTGCAGCCTTGGACATGAGGTTCAGAGAGACCTAGATCTTAAATCAGCAAATCCGCAACAACGCAGTAGGAACAACAAAACGAGAGACAACAGTCCAACCATAGTGATAGTTATCGACAAATTATGAAACAAAATCTTTTGATATCACTTTTGTTTTCTATTTTCTTATTTTATTTTATCTTTTTTGTTTTTCAAACAGATGCAATAGAGTCAGAAAAACTGGTTTCTGTTTTATTTTAGTACAACATTCAATATTCCTTTACACAAAATCATTTTATTTTGTAAAATGATTTCTATTTTCGTTACTGATTTTCTATTTTCGTGATTGCTTTTAGTTTCTCCAGTTTTGAGCAATAACACCAAATAGCCAATTGGATTTCAGCTTCTAGTTGCGGCAGCCTCTAGCGGATGAACACAGGTGCTTTGCTATGCCTACGCATTGAAAGTGTAGTAGGTTAGATTGAAAAAGGAGTAAGCATGCAAGCTGTGATCCAAGATCAAGAATTGTCAATTTTTGCTCTATACCCTGCAATTCCTTGGAGCTAGTAAACTCTTTTTACTTGTTTTGTCATGCTATGGTGGAACCAATGATGTGCTTTGAGAGGTTCAAGGAGATCTAAACTTCTTAGAACAAAAAGGAGTACAAAAATTTCTATCCCAATTTATATGTAACAATTTAATGTTTTGTATTATTTTATATGTGATTTCAGCAATTTCGTTTTTTATCTAAATAATACTCCTTTTTCTCAAATAAATTACGATGACACATATTTTGAGGTCTAATTTAGTACGATCAAATGTCCTTTTTTTGTAAAATTGTTTTGAGATATTAATGATAGATTAAGTTGTGAACTTTAATCCTGAAACAGTTTAAGGTTCTTCTGACATCGTTAAGAATAAGAACGAAATATGTCAACATACGTACGATCATAATTTATTTGGGACGAAGAAAGCAATAAAATTACGTCAATGATGTAAGATTAAAATATACAACTTAAATTATCATTAAAGTACGTTTCACGATATTTTAAGAAAATAGAAAAGTACTTTGATTGTTCTACGGAATGAAGTCAGGATTTACATCCAAAAATGTGTATGGTCAAATCGTTACATCTATATGGGAATACAAAGATTTGATTTTATTGGACTAAATTTATTTTCAAGGAACTTTTCTTAGTTCTAAAAACTTTCCTTACTAGTTTCAACCACCTGTACAATGGATGATTAACAGTATAATTTATTAACCAATAATAGCAATTTTTTCTCAAAGTGATCATGTGAAACTCATGGATGTAACATGTCTAGATATGAGTATATATTAAACATGTAAGTAATTATGCAATTTTTATACCAGTCGAAAGTTGAGACATGTATAAAGTATAATTCAATGATTTAATTAAAAAATGTTTCCAAGTCTTATTTTTTCTGCTATATAGATTGCTCAATGATTAAATCAATTATTATTGTAGTTTGTAGATATGTGATGTACCTATATCAATAGGAGTTACCTCAATGATAAACCGGTTCCCTTCTATCTATAAGGTCAGGGGTTCTACGCCTGAGAGTATCAGAAAACAGTCTCTCTATGTAAAAATAAGGATAAGGTGTGTGTACATCATCCTATCTTACAGGGGTGTCCTCCCCATATCCTATATTTGGCGAGAATATGCCGTACATTTCTTTTTAGTGCTAAATGCATTTGGAGCAATAGTATTCATTATGAATTTAGACCCATTAAACTCATATAATTGTAATATCCCAAAATTTCATACTTTCAAAATACATTAAATACGTATATAAATTTTATTTTTTGATAAGAGAAGTACGTACAAGTAAATATGACGAAATAGTATCGTTATATCGCTCTTTAATATATATATATATAAAGTACGTATATTATGAACACGTGAATAAATAAAACGAACGAATAAACAACGTTATAACGTTATAATGTAACGTTATATTGTTAGGAATGTTATGTGTTAGGGGTAACGATTTTGGTCCTAGAAAATTTGTATTATTAAATGTAATACGATATTCATATTTTGGGATAATTAAATCGACACGAATTAATTATCGAAAGATCAATATACAAAGATGGGGTAAATAACAGTCTGACGAAAACTTAATAAGGATACATATTACCCTTTGCGCACTCTGTAGTACCTTGGTTTTCCCTTCTGTATTCTATTTGCCCGCACACAAATGCTATCATCGGTACACATGTGTACCGTTGTGATTATTTCTCCACAAATATTGCTTTTCATTTCATCATTGCATAACCAAGTGTAGTCATATCTCCCCTAACACCTTAAAAACTGATGCACTCACTTCACATCATCATCATCAACAAAGTATCAGCTCCCTCTCCATCACCATTTCGCCTCACCATCATCACCGACGCCATACCCTCAAACACCACCACCTCTGGCTACCATCACCATCACCGCCATCGCATCATCATCATCATCATCAACACCATCACAGAACCGCCGTACCACTTCCACCATTGCCTTCATCCCTCCGTCATCAGCAACACCACCATCGTCATCACCGTAACACCAACACCACCAACTTCATCACCATCATTGTCTTCATCCTCCGCCAACACCATCGTCGAGTTTCTTTTCTCATCGAGCCGAGACCGATACGAACATCACCACCAAACACACATCGACACCACCATGCCTTCGGCCACCGCACCACCTCACCCAGTACGAAACCACCTCCCTGACCACGAGATCGCCACGCCAGTCATCCCCAGCATCGGAGAAACAGCAAGTGCAGCAAACAGGAGACCCTCGCGGCCCTTCCCCCCTGGCGATATCACCCCGGTCACCACCAACGTACCATTACCACCAGCACTTCCCGGAGTCTCAAACGACCCCCAAGGACTCTCCCAAGTCGACTAAAAGCAACCATGCAGCCCCTCTTTGATTCTCCTTGAAGTGTCGACGAGAAAATTATAATAAAAAACTTTTCGACGAACCCCAGCATTTCGACGACATTCTCCGGCCACCAGCATATCCAGGGAGGTGGTGTCAGGCAAACAGTGAAGGGGGTGAAGCACAGGTGTCTTGGGTATCGAAGTTTGTACGAGAACAAGCTTAAAATACCTTGACAAAGTTTCTCCGGAAAAACAAACATCTCCGGCGGGTTCTCTGGCGATCCGAGATGGTGACAGCAGTCCAAGGAAGTGACAGAGTAGGGGAGCAGCGGGGGAGGTCTTGGGTGTAAGGGTTCCTAGGGTTTATTGAACTCTAAGGCAAACTAGGGTTATACACGCTTCAAAGGTAACCTAACCCCTCTCGATCCGTCTCGTGCTTAATATTTTATCAGCATGATGTGTTATGATGATTATGATGAGGAGAATACTGCCAAGAGGGCGATAATATGCTTGTTTTCTTGGTTGATGTGTTAAGACGATAACGAAACTAGGGTTTCGATAATATATGCATGGGTGCATGCATTAGGTTATGAGACACTATCTAATGCCAATTATGATCCCAAAATATGGATGTACTTCGTTATATATGTGTGTGTTTGGTGTGGTGATATGATGAATTATGCTTGATCACGGGGTTTATGTACTAAAAGGGTACTAAATATATCATGTGGGGGATCGGATTGTAATAATAAACCTTGACATTAGGATCGAGACCGGAGATGATTGTTTTACATGTTTGATATGTGATGTGGGGTAATGGGATTGAAATGGGCTAGAATACGCACCATTATAACATATATACACACTCGGGAAATAAACAAAAACAACCCCTAAATGCTTAAATAAAAAGGGCACAAGGATGTATGGCTTGGTTTCATTATCTTAGTGATATGAACTAACAAAAAACGAATAAAATAATATATGTGTGTCCTTGAGTTGTGAAGGTCGAGCATAGCGCGTCCCTTCTTGGATTCGTTGGATCGTTGATCGTTTTCCTTGAAAATGTTATGAAGATTGAGCATGGCGTTTCTTCCTGGGTCTGGCGTGACCATTTTTACATTCTTTGGAATTGTCATGAAGAAGATAGAACTTGATGTCCCTTCTTAGATCCATTGGGATCATTCATTGTTTCTTTAAATAAGCCTAGGTGGCTGTTAAAACGTTATTCTTTGAGTCATCGTCACGGCCGAGGAACTAGTTAGGGAGCGTTAGGTATCCCCTATCCTCTTAATATGCATGCAACGATACCGTCATGGCAGGACCACAGGTGACTCTCTGCAGGGAGGCTCTTCCCAATGCTGATATCCGGTACCTCATTGAAAGCACATAAAAAGTATGACGCATTAATGATTCTACTGCGATGCACGAAATACGTACGAAATATGTTTTATGCTACTGCGACTGATGATTGACGTACTATCTCTGTACTCTGAGCCTCTCATGTCTTTGGAGTTGTCTTTCGAATCGAGTCATGAATTCGTGATAGTAAATAGGAAAAGTACTTGTGTGATATGACGCTCATATTTTTATAACACTAAAAATATGTTTTATTGAGACTCACCGATTCGCCATAGGTCGGCGGGGTTCCCTGCAAATGAAATTCATATACTCTAACTTACTGAGTTTTATACTCACGGGTTATGTATTCCATTTGCAGGTAACCAACAGGTCGAGGATAACGTCCAATAGAGTGAGGATTACATGCATATAGCTACCTCACGTACTTTTGAGAATAATGTAATATAAACCTATCTTTGGAGCAATGGAGCGTCAGGACATGTAATGTAAGGACTTGTAATAAATTTGATCATTGAACCTTATAACTAAGCAGGTATTCAATACTCGTGCCTTATGGAATAAAGTTAGAGTATTTGAAAATGATCTAATGATGATATACAGGTAATTCCTTGACTCTCTATATCTCTAAACCCGTCCGGGTTACTTGGCCTTATCACGGAATGGGCCCGTGACGGCATAACATCCACGTGTCGTTAAGACATGGAAGTCGGGGCGTTACAATAATGAACCATTAGAAGCCCATAAAACCCATATAATACTACAAACCTATTCATTAGTCAATAAAAACCCATTAGACCCGAAAAAATCAACAAAAAAAGAACCCCAACACTGAAAATCAAAGTAATATATGAATTCAGAGTTGGATTACATTGTATGTCACAAGAATATCATTATCATTTCACAGTGCAGTATTAAATGTTTCATTAAAAAGTAAAAGATAAAAAAAACTATCAACTTTTCACATCACCACATTTAAACTTTCATTAGAATACAGAAGAAGAAATAATCATTCACACCTTTTGATATTTTTCATCTATTCATTTCATTTTATCAAGTATGTTCATACGGATTTGATCATCGATTGGATAAAAAGATGTATTATTCATGTTGTGATAAAAACTATCTTTATATTTACGTGAAAACTTTTCGAGAATCTATTAAATATTTTTGATAAAATTGATATAATTTCATAAACATCCAACACGATATATACGTAGGTAACATCAAGATCATTTCACTTTGCAACATTTAATGGTTCATTAAAAAGTTAAAGAAAAATAATTCACTCCTTTTGATTTTTTCGACTATTCATTTGGTTTGATCAAGTTAGTGCATCTATTTGACCACCGATTAGATGGAATGATATACCATTCATGCTGTGATAAAAGTTATCTTTCTTTTGCATGAAAACTTTTGACAATAAGATTAAACGTAAAAATATAATGGATTATATAAATTTTGAAAATCCATTAAACATAATTGTTAAAATCAAAGTAATTCCAGAAATATCCAACACGATATATACGTAGCCAATAAAATATTGATGATATCAAGATAATAATTCTCATAAATAATCAATTTATGAGTAATTAGTCACTGATAGAATAAGAATATGCACCATGTATTATACGAACGACACACTAGGTATATATTATAATTGATTCCAGTGGTGGTTATGGGAACCAATATTAGGCACAAAAGGAAAAATTGGATACTTTTCCCTTGAAACTAAGAAAAATTTAGGACAAATTCCCAAAAAAATACAAAAAAAAAAAATTCCCAATCGATACAAACGGAAAAATAATTCTCATTCAATGTGATTTCGAGTAACTGAATCCAAAGCCCACCCAAACCCATGAAAAACAAAGATGCGCTGAAAAAGACGAACCACCGTTCAATCCAAATACAACTCAAATCGTCCTTCAATCCAAATTGTCACTCAAATTTAATTTCACTCCTCAATCGTGAACAACGCACTGTTTCAAAAACAAAATCCAATGAAAAAATTTGAAATTGACCAATTGGGGGTTTGTTATTCGAATATTGTAAAGAAAACTGTAATCATTTGATAAGAAGAAGAATACATATATAAATTCAAGTGAATTGATTCGCACGTTCATTAACAAACTTAAAAAAATGCTTCTTTTGTTTACATGATAAAATAGTCGCACTGTTTCATTCAAACAGGGCATCAGTATTATTCAACAATGTGTCAGTTTTTTTTTAAAAAAAACACAAGATTAAACGAATGCGAAAACACAAATTTATAACATCATATTAATAAGATTGAAAAAATCATTATTTAGTAAACAACATGTTTTTTTCTATAAAAAAAAAAACAAGAACCAAAAAGTGCAGAATTATTCTGGCGTCATGTTTCGTTGTACTGATACGCTGTTTGAGATTGTGAAGCATTGGCAGTTTTCAGACACCCTGTTTCAATAAACTAGCGTGCTGTTTTATTTCGACAATCTGAAAACACAAAAAGTGCAGAACTATTCAGACATCCTATTAAGTTTTATTGAGCACTGTTTGAGATTGTGAAGCACTGGCAGTATTCAAGTGCTCTATTTCAATAAACTGGCATACTGTTTCATTTTGATAATCTGAAAACACGATCGAAGCACAAGAATCCAACCGCATTCCACTACACTCAACATTCACATTAATTGAGGACAAACGACCATTATATTTCGAAATATATAACCAAATCTATAATAAAAATCATCCTGTCATCCATTGCAAAACCAATCGATGATGACAATGACGATTACGAACAAAGATTTTTATTGATCACGATGATTTTATTCGAGCTGCAATGAGAAATTTGTTGAAAAAACTTCGTATTGTTGATCGACAACGAAAAAAGAGACAGTTACAAAAAAAAACACGCGTTTGTTTTGGAAAATTTTGAAATTTTATGAAAGGGGGATTATTTTTACGTGTTGTATGAATAGGGAATATTTTGTAGAACATATATGATAGGGGAATTTTTCTGAAAAATTTATTGGAAATACTACTCCCCATTGATTATTGTGAAGAAATGATGCCTTAGACATGCGATTAAGTTAAAATAATAGATTTTGAAGGACAAAAAGAACTTTTTAGATTATAACATTTACAAAAGACATGGTATGGAAGGTTTGTGTTATATGGTATCTTCAGTACAACAAAATGGTGTCTTAATTAATGATGGAAAATCTTAGTGACGGAAAGCATCCGTCTCTATTTTTATATTTTTTTACTTTAAAGATGGAGCCGTCGTGAAAAATGTATCTAAAAAAACTAAAGAAAATGACGACGAAAAAGTCAATGTTTATCGCTTTGTTATCTTTGTTTTGTTTTATTTCGACGGAACGGTCTCTAAATTATAATGAAAATATGTTTTTTAAAAAAATTTAAATTGAGACGGATTCCATCGCAAAACCAACATTCTTTTATTCAAACATGCTTTTAAAAAAATGAAAAAAAAAATAGAGGAACAAACAAAAGAAGAAGGAGGACAAGAGGAAGAAAAAAAGGAAGGAGGAGGAGGGAAGAAAGAGGAGGAGGATAAAGAAAGATGAATAAAGGTTACCATAATGCGAACTGAATTATTACAATAATAATCTCAAAATTGATAATCTATGATCCTTTTAGTTCTGCATTATTATTTTTGTATTAGTTCAGGTGTCTTCTAGTTGATCTAGAGTAAGAAACGAGGTAGTGGGCCCCGTGAAGGGAGAGGTAGCGAACGAGGTAATGATCCTCGTGACTGTTTCTGAGCTAATATATAATAGCATTGGGATCACATCTTGAGTAGTACCCCCAAAGGAGGACCAGTTTGATATCATGGCTGGTTTACACGATGATGATCAGCCAGCATAGCCTTCTCCACGTATTTCTCACTACAACATATGAGGCCTTCGATAGCGTTTACAAACCGCTACTAAAGTGTCAAAAATCGCTACCATAAACCTATGATAGCGTTTAAGCAATCGTCCCCTAAGAAGTCATCGCCATAGGTTAGGGTAGCAGTTGTTTGATGTATAGGGTATTTTTTTATAAACGCTATCATAGACCTTATGCAACTGATGATGGCAGACCTCTGGTGAACAGTCGGCAACAATGGACCCAACAAGTTTTTTATTTTTTGTATTTGGAGGGATTCGAACCAAGGACCTCCACAACATGAGATATGTTAGAAACCAATGGGACAAATGAATCTTGTGTCCTCCTCTTACTTTTTATGAGATATATTTTTATTTTTTTTCTTCCAAAACAACAGTAGTGTTTATAAGGACTAAAGCACCGGAGGTAAACGCTGCCATAGTTATGTCTATGACAACAGTCGTAAACGCTACCATAAGTGTATCTATGGCAGTTTTTTTATAAGCGTTGCAAAAAAAAAAAAAAAAAAAACAAAAAACAACGCTACCATAGGAATCTATTGTAACGGTTAAGCAATGAGAGTGGTTATCTAAACGCCATAATAGATTCACACGTATCTTTTTATAATCAGAACTTATGGTGTGGGTTGGAAATCTATGGAGGCGGTTAAAAATCACTGCCATAACTTTCACTGCCATAACTTTCTATGATAGCGTTTGCCTAACCGTATAAGAAAAGCACAATCAAAGACCTCAGATGTTGTAGTGGATCTACATCTACACATCCTTCGGGCTCTTGCGAGGCTTCTCGTCAACCTCATGATTCAGACCCCGATCCTTCAAGTCCTCAACATCCAAACACACATTGATAATTTATATTTTTGAGATTCTATTTATATATATCTTCCTATTTTTTTGCTTATGACTTTTTTATTTTATTATTAGTTTGCAGGTTTTATCATAGCGGTGTGATTAATGGGACTGCTGCATCTTTTCAGGTTTTCTATAAGGAGTCATGGATGAATTTTAAGGAGGTACCCCTAGCTACTCGAGATCGTATGTTCGGATTTTTCTCAATACATTCATGAATTTTAAATTTAACATATATAGTTTAACTTTAATTTTCTTTATCGATCTATCATTTTAAATTTTTATTTCATATTTTGCGGATTGTTTGTTTGGGATCCCTCTTTGGGAGACGAAGTTGCACATCTGGATGCGAGATGACATCTACATGATGCGACAAGTGCTTACAGGAGAGGAGGAGAATAGTCTCGAGGTTGTCTTGTGGATTAGTGAGGAGGTTGGAGAGCGGCTAGTAGATATCTCAACGATTTGGTCATTATATAGAGATCCAATATCAATTCAGAGTACCGTGCTAATAGAAAGACGACACACACTCAGAATAGCATCTCTTTCATCGTTGTTTGAGGTTTTCATAGAGACCCATAAGAAGCCGAGTATTGCGAGCGTGGTGGAGACGATATAGAAAGGGAAGTCACTCGTGGACATTCCCATTGTTTATGTGACAATGTCATATTTTTGGGTATATTTCTTATTTGATAAATTCTTCTATTCTAAAATTGTGTAATCTATATTTTCACAATAACTTATTCTAATTACAATTACAACGTAGGATGTATTTTCAAGTGACTCAGCCAGAGCCACGGGTAGTTAAGTTTATCGAACGTGAGATTTCATAGCAACGGGTTGCAGCCGTCACGAACGAGACATATATCTCGAGATTGTTGGGACGACGAAGGCAAGGTCTATGGTATAGTATTGGCTCATCTGTGAGCCAATTCTACCCGAAGTCGTAGCTCACGGCAAAGTCCAGGACGTATTCATAAGCTGCATATGGAGTGTCATTAACTGAGTATCAAAACCTACAGAAGCATGTAAGCACCCAATAGTAGGAGATGGATTGGATACGTTCGCAAATTGCTTTCCTCATAAGGAGGATGGATGAAGATCCTTTTTCCACATGTCAAGCCGAGACTGAGAGCGATCTACCACGATTTTCATCGGATCCGAGCAACGATTCATTCTCGTCAGAGCAATGACATGCTACTTTAGCTGACATCGATGGCTTGTATTGTGATATTTGGAACTTCGATGTATGAATTGTGAGTTTGGATTTAGTTTTTGTAGATTTTTTTTAATGAACATAAATAGCTATCTGTACTTTGGTTAGGTTTTATGAAATTTCAATTATTAAAAAAAAACAAAGCAAAATACCGACGCATGTCGTCACAAAAATAAAAATATTTTTATTTTAAAACGATCTTTGACGATAGCTTCAGTCGCAAAAACCCTAAATTAAAGGGGAAAAAAAAGAAAAAAAAAGTTGTTCCTATACATTTAAAAATTGATCAAATAAAATATTTTTATAAATTTTTTGCGACAATTTCCTTCGCTAAAGTAAAAATTAAATTGAAAATTTTAAAAATTAAATTTAACAAATTGTTTTTTAAAAGCTTTACGACGGCATCCGTCCTTGTTTTTCAAATTATATACTAGATTTTCGGAAAACAATTGCGACGAAAAAGGACAGTCGTCGCTAATTTTTAACCATTATTATGACAGTTCCATCGGAAATATCGAGTTTGACAACGATTTTAACGACGGAAAAAATCCATCGCTAATTGTATTTACTATAAAAATGTGTTGTTTTATGATGAAGTTTCGCCATCGCTAAAATACGTGGGTTTTTTTCGTGAGCTTGGACAGTTCAGATACTCTTACATCTTGCTCTAAAACAAGTTATCAAATTACCCTTCTAATGTCGGTCTACCATTGCCATCCATCAAATAGACAAGGAATTGAATACATTTTTTCCATTACCATAACATGCATGCTACATAATTAATGATCCAATTTTGTTTCTAACAAAACACAATCTGAGAACTCATTGTCATTGTGGCAATTCCACGTTTTAATTTTGATGATTCTATCAATGAAATGTTGATATGGTGATTCTGATTTACCATTGTAACAATCTAACGTTATTTTCACTATCCTGATGATCTCCTTCATTATAACGATTTTGACAACCCAACATAATTCTGATAATTTTGAACAATCCTATGTTGTTTTGAAGATTTTGGCAATCCTATATAATTCTAACCATTCTACCAGTCTAACCTCAATGCAATGTTGATACGATGATTCTGGCACATGATTCTACCAATCTAACTATCTTGACAAATGACAATCTGCTTTGTTATAAAGATTCTGATAATCCAACACAATACTTGTAAATGTGACAATCCTATGTATATTATGAAAATGACAGTCCTATGCCAATTTTGCTATTTTACCAATCCAACGTGGTTTCTGAAGAACGAATTTCAATTTGATGTGCGATCAAATGTCATTGTGATAAGGATCCAACACAATCCCACGATCCAAAGGTGATGTTTCAAGAAATGCATTCATGTTGAAGCAACAGCATAATGAAAATTGATAATTTTATATTAAAAATTGAAAAAATTATATAAATTAATGAATATGTAATCCATCAAATTTTAATATATTTTATAGTTGAAATCTGACAGTTTATATTGAATAAAAGGAAAATAACATAAAATCCTCTGAATTATTAGAGAGTAACACATAATCCCTCTTAACTTTGAAAATATACGGATGATCCCCTTATCAATTTCTTTAAATGATTTTTTGTGTTAAAATATATATGGATGATCCTTTTAAATGTTAAAAACTAATCAAGCATATATGGATGATCCTTTTATAAACATCTTTTAATGTAGTTTTATGTCAAAATAATATAATTTTTTTATAATAGAGGAGCTATGTGCATATTTTTAATGATCATGTATCATGGCTTAATATTTTAAGGGGATTGAATGTAATTTTTTCTTGAATAGATTATAATATAAATCTTTCAAAATTACTCCCTTCGTCCTATAAAACATGCAATACTTGTCTAATTGGAATGTCTCAAAATACTTACAACAGTTTGTATTTTGGAAATTTTTTATCTAAAAATTTACAAAATCAATCAAACTCAGTTACAAAACACCCACTGCTAGTAAACCCTACTACCACAAAAAAAATATTCTTTTTTATCAAATTCCACAAAAAAAATCAATACACAAATAAATTATCGTGACCGGTCAATTGTTGCAAGATTTATGAGAAAGAGGGAGTAAGTGTAACACTTGTTTTTTCGGACAGTCTCAGAATAAATACAACGTTTTTCTTTTAAGAAAGTTTTTAACATAAAAAATCTCAGATCGGTTCAATACACATCACTAACTTCTCTTTTGACTGTTACGATAAATCCATTATCACTTAAAAAACGTTTTTTTTTTAAATTTAATAAAAATTCAATATATTTATATATATATAATCTCTTGTTAAATCAATTATTTTATTTTATTTGAAAAAAAAAAGAAGTAAAATTATCAACCGATAATATTGCAATAACCACTACGTCGTTCCTGCGGCACCAACGCCGCACCATTCAATCAAAGGTAACAATAAACACAGTATATATGAGCTTATAAAAAGCCAGAGACAATCAGGCCTGATAGAACTTAGGGGCCCATCATGGACCATGCTCTGTAGACTAGCTGGTCCTGTCATGCAAAGATCTGTTGGCCCACTTATACGATCTTCATCTCTCTAATTGTTTGCTTGTGAATAGAGTAAGCTTTGAAACATCAAAGTAGACCCCTCACTGCCCTCTCTTCTATCCTCAATGTTTCTCTTTGAGGGTCCAAATTATTCACATCATGTAGCATGGATAACAGAATTGAGACTATATATGTTGGTTAGGAGGATGTTATGGTACACACTGAAGGGGGGAAATTTGGATTTCCAACTTATGTGATTTAGTTGCAGATCGTTAGATTCGTGCCGTGGTTTGCTCCCCCTTGGCTTCCCCCCCTGTTAGCGTTCTTGGATTCAAGTTCGATTGAGCTTACTCGGTTTCTGCATGCTTTGAAGCACAAATAGATAACTTTTGACTTATCATGTGAGGGGAGTTTGGTCAACATCGATTGATTGCAGAGCTAAAAAGCCAAAAGAAAAGACCCAAGATTACTTTCTCAAACTCTGGTGACTATAGAGTCTTGGACCACATGGTTGCGCAAATTGACTAAGTTCCTTTTTTTTAGGACATCATAATAAATCAATCCCTTTGTTTATAGAAGAGAAACTTAACAACATACTCATATAATCTCGTGTTAGTTTTCAGTCACAGAAAATACTCAAAAAATAGATGAATTAAGGATTTCAACTTTTTTGATTTCTTGCAATGTGATGTACTAAAACTGAAGTTGTATTGTGAGCCACATCTTTATGCGAACATAGTTTTTTTTTTTTTTTTTTTGGTTAAGAGTCGATTCTTATATTTTTTCAGTTTCAATTTTTCATATAATCTTTTACGTGATCAAAAAAAAAATAATGTAGTAATAATAAATAACACAAGATATATACTCATTCGTCTCCGACTTGGTTAGAGCGTTATGTCCAGTGTCGAGGCACAATAATGTATTATAATCATCCTAAGTATAATTCATCAACCTCTTTTACTTATAGATCATACACTGCAAGACTCCGCATGTAGTTCCTAAATGTAGGACGTTTATAAGTCGTTTTACCTACGTTTATCTCTAGATTATGAAAAACTCAATTGCACATACATCCTAGTGACTATACAGCCTATACAAAGTTAGATGTAAGGTTCTCACGCAACACAACACTCCACGAGTGTGGTTGGACATACATCTTGATAACAATATGACTCAACAAAACATTCATACAACTTGATATCTCATTTAATCAATGAAAGCATGAGCACTATAGGTCCAATTTTACCTTTAGATCTTCTTTGAAAACCACAAATACGAACCTCTTGAATCACCAAATGAGAGTTGAAAGACTTTTCTTCTTGAAAACTCTTAAAACTTGTCTCTATAAAGTTCCGTGTGATTCACACTCTTTTACAAAAGAGTTTCATATTTGTTTGAATAATAGACATTGAGTAACAAAAGATGGAGAGGTGGATGGACATTGAAAAACAGAAACAAATTAGGTCAAAAATATTTTCTATGTTTTTCTATATTTCAGGGATTTTTAACAAAATAAAACAATCTGACTTATCCCATAACATCCACTACCAAAAACATATTTTTTCCCAATAGAAAATCAGTGGATAAAACAGAAAATATTTTTTTGAAACGTGATCTCGAAAAATAAGGGATTTATAACAGAATCGGTTACTGACATCAGATTCTTGATAAGGATTGGTTCTTTCAAAAATGATTTTTCTATGATAATTCAATAGATCGTAACTGTTGATTATTTTAACTCTTTAAATAAAGAATCATACCTGCATCCTACACACAAGACTCTACATAAATCGAACTACAGCTTTCGTCCAATAGCTCTTGCTATTGTCTCTTGGTTGCTCTTGAGGTTTATAATTTTGATCAGCATCTTCACTTCGTTCATCAAATTCCAATCCAGAACTTCAGATCATCTTCATTCTGGACCAATGATCTTCATATGCATATTTATTTGATTTGAACTCCATATGATTCTTTACGCACCAAACCTGTTGATATACATCTGCACAACATTGAAACTCAACACATCAATGCATTACTGTTTGTTATCATCAAAACACATGAGGTTCGACATCCCATCAAGTGCGGGATGTGAGAGAATGTTATGATGTGGGGTTTATCCACATCGAGTATGTGGGAAACCAATGGACTCGATTTATAAATTAGAGGTTTTCCCTCCAATTATAATTGGGCTTTCTTCTTGGATTTTGGGTCTAACTAGAAAAACGATTGACCAATGAGTTAATCCTTCTGTTTAAAATAGAAAAATGGTGTCAGTATTTCTTTATCCTCCTCAAATCCAATCATTGACGGGAATATCTGAAATGTTCTTGTTATTATTGTCTTGCTTCCTCTAGTACAACAAATCCATAACTTGGTTTTCTGATACACTAATATAACTTAATTATATAGTGTTTTTAATGTATTTTTATATAAACTTTTATTTTATAATCTTTTTAGTTATTTTTACATTTCGGATAACTTATTATTGAATAATATAT